>QQSS02225219.1:0-10551 GCA_003687565.2 Craspedacusta sowerbii | reverse complement strand
ATATATGTATGTATACGTGCAACTAGGACGCGCAAATTGGGGTGGGGGATGCAGTTTGGTGCAAAAACCTCGAGTAGCTGAGAGAGAGAGAGAGAGAGAGAGAGAGAGAGACTGAATTTTCTGACACTTTTAAAGCAACTAGCAAAACAATAGAATCGATTTTATCCATCGTAAGAAAACGATCTTTCGAGAAGGCAGCTGGATAGCTCGAATTTGGAGTGTGAGGTCATTCCGTAGCACTCCTATATACCTGCAGAATTATCTCCGTGGGCAATCCTAAAACAAGACGCAGATAACCCGATGGGAGCCCGTGCAGATATTCGGTAGGAAAGGGCACGGCAAGGCAATATCTCTTACCAGAAACTTCTATGCTGTCAAGTCTTCGAAACAGCGTCTCTCTGACAGCTCGGCTTTCACCTTTGACTTCGGCTTTTACGCTCTAGCGCCTAATGCTGATGCCAGTCCCTGGACCTTTAATTCTAACCAATCAGAACAACGTGTGGCGTCAAGGGGTTTTCTCAGACACAAACCTATCAAAGCAACAGGTGACCCACCACGGGGGTTTCTCGAGCAGCCTTGCGCTGTTTCTTTGAAAAACGAGCTAAATTTGAGACATTAACCCTGCCTGTGACGGTGTGTTGAATTGCTTCTATAGTGAACAGTTCGGCAAGAGCGTAAAGCGATCAATACCATGTTATTTGTTCTCGGTTGGAGCATCCGGTTCGCCGATTCGAGAGCACTTGAGTCTCGTTGAAATCGAGCTTTATTTGCGTACCCCCTTTCCTTCCCATACCACGCGGCAGGTTTCTCACCACACAGAACGGTCGTCATTTGTCAAGGGAACGTCAAGGGAACGTCCATTGGTACTTATTATAGGAAAGGTCTGCGGGGAACAGAAGTACCGTGGCATAATTGTGACCATAGATGATAAGGACTCCTAAACACTACATGTCTCCATGGTGCCTTCCCAGGGACCAAATGGATTTTCATTATTACTCCTTTTGTACAGGACTCTACCGTGTGTCCACTACCTGTCAAAGCATGTCACTTTACCGATGATAACAACACTTGAGACTCGGGTAAATATGCTTTACCTAGATTTTTAAAAAGTATTTTATGGAGTCGAAAATCTCATGTAACCAAAACTTTCTATCGGTGGCATCTTTGGTGTCCACCAGAGCTGGGTTCTGTCGAACTTTATGGAAGAAGACAGTTTGCCGCTGTTAACCAAAAATTCTCAGCTCAAGGATTGTCCCCAGCCGGCAAAAGACGTATCTGAGATGTCTCAAATGGGTATTTTTTGAGTTTCGTCTAGACGGAGACGTAAAAAATACGTATTAAAGACGTCTTTTTTTGAGACGTCTTTTCCGCGTCTCGAAAATACGTATTAAAGACGTCTTTCTCGAGACGTAATGAGATGGTCTAAAAGAGGTCTCGGCGAGATGTCTTTAATCGGTTTCGCTAGACCATCTCATGGGATACCAAAAAAGACCTAATTGAGACGTCTCTGAGATGTCTCGTCCGTTTCGGCGTGACGTATTAAAGACGTATTAAAGGCGTCTTTTTGCCGGCTGGGTCATGCATTGCTCCATGATTGGACAAGAAAGTCCCGGGTCGTTCAACCATAAGCACGACTCAGGAACTAACTATCTCTTCATGTACATATTCATGAAATCGAATAATATTTTTGTGACATGTTGACTCATTTATAAAGCAGTCAGGAAATTTCCTGACAAACACAGAGATATTAGTACTTGACGTGTTAATACATTTTTGGAGTTGGTTTGCTATGGGAAGACTCTATGTAAATGGCGATAGGATAAGGATCAAAATATAGTAAAGTTATTATCAATAGTAACAGAACTAGCAGCAAAAGAAACAGCGAGAGTGTAGACGTAGCGCATACAATACATGATTAAATTTCCAGTTCTCTATCTTGTGTCCCCGAACCGAAGAAATCGAAAATTTTTGTGCGTTCCGTTCTGTCTGGTTTTCTGTCGTACTTCCATAGAAGAATACAGCTTGCCGCTGTTAACCAAAACCTCCCGGCTCAAGGATATTGACTATGATATGCTTCAAGTTTTCGTTCTCGGCCCCGGTACTTTTTCTTATATATTAATGACTTTCCGCTTTGCCCATTTCCTTTGTTTTAGCACAGCATTTTCCTGACAAATCGATCATTTTATATCGATATTAATCAATTAAAAATTGAAGAGTAGCCTGTCTCGCGACTTATCTAGAAGCCTGAAATTGTTTCCTAATTTTGAGAAGCTAAGCACCCTTCCTTAAAATCACTCTGTTGATATTAATTTACCTTAAGCTACCATTTACTTCTCAATCTGCGATTGGTCCACCTCGAAGGTCAATATGGGTGCGGCTGGACAACAGGATGCTTTAAATTAATCGCCTTCGAATAGTTTTTTTTTACAAAATTTAAATTGCTTGTTGAATCTCGAGCTTGTTAAATAAAAGGGTTAGGATTAGGGTAAGGATAAGTATTTTTGCTAGAGTTACGTTTTGGGTTACAGTCAGACTAGCCAACGAATAAATAAATAAATAAATAAATAAGTAACATGCATTCATCTTATAAGCATAACTGCCGCGAGTCACAAAGAATCGTTTATTGAGGAGTAAACGGAAGATTTATACCCTCTTAACATGCCGCAAGCAGGAAAGAGCAACTCATTCTCCCGTCATAGCACCATGAGCCAAATTGAGGTGCGCTGAATTGAGGTGCGCTGAATTGAGGTGCGCTGAAATGTGCTTGCGCCGAATTGAGGAGCTCTTAAATGTGGATGCACTGAATTGAGGTGCTCTTAAATGAAGCCTCGCTTAATTGAGGTGCGATGAAATGATGCAGTGTTGATTTGAGGTGCGCTGAAGTGTAAGGGTCTGCGTCTCGAAACTCAATATCGTCTGAAGCGAGAAATTTCGAGAAATTTCGAGAAATTTCTCGTCTTGTTTGAAACGAAACGGATGTCCTTCTCGTCTCGAAACTTCTCGAATAAATCGAGACGGACGTGAACTAATTATTTCGAGATTTTAAATAAAGGTCTGCCTCTCGAAACGTTCTGAGTTTTGAGAAGTTTCGAAACGAGACAAAGGTCCGCCTCAAAACAAACGAGAAATTTCGACACAAGACGGAGGCTCGTCTCGAATCAAACGAGAAGTTTCGAGACAAAAAGGGCATCGGTCTCGTTTCAAACGAGACGAGAAATTTCTCGAAATTTCTCGAAATTTCTCGTTTCACACGAGAATGAGTTTTGAGACGAAGACCGTTAGTGGACACCAGATTGTCAAGGCATCATCCGCGATCAACAACACGATAGTGGAATATTTCTTTTTTAATTACCTGCTTGTAATTACACGGTCACAAGTAATCACAGTACACTCCTGTTCAATACTTTCTTCGGACTTCCCGCTGTGAAAAATATTTTCGTCTCATCATCGTCTCATGGCATCTGAAAGGTTTTATTGACACGTTGGTACCTACATAAGTACAAGTTAATAAACATAACGCGCTAACGTACAAGTTGTGGGGATATGCAACTAGAGCTGTTATTTCTCAAATCGTCTCAAATTGATGTCGATTTCGCCTTCGCAAAGCAAGTTTAAATACATTGGGAAAGAATCATTGATTAAATGACTGATTGATAATAAATGAACTTGGGGATTCAGGCTTGGATGATCCAATCTTAAGTATAAGATACTCTTAGGTTTGAATACAATGTGGTCCAGTAACTGCAGAAGTGATTAGTGAATAAATGATTTCAACTATCTCGATGGTGTCCATCGGATTCATGAAAAAAAAAATTAAAATAAAATATTTTTATTATTATTTATTTATAATTAAAATAAAAATAAATAAATAAAATACAATCGCACGAGAGGGCATGTATGTTTATTTAGGCGTGTTGTGTGTTATTTTTGAGTCCAGGAAATTACCTACGGATGACAAATAAGTGTTGTAGGAGTCTGCAATACTGGCTGGCGTTTTGTGTTGCTTACGATCTAATAAGTGGGGTGGATACATTTTGATCCTCTTGTTAAGGTTGATAGTTGACTTGATACCATCCCAAGTACGCTTACTATTATTTTCGTGTTGCTGAAAGTAAATACGATTTTGATTACGATAAATAGGAATTGGCTTGACCTAACGATATTAACAATAGAATTCCAGTATTTCTTTTTATTTCATACAGTTCAACCTTTTTGTTTTGCTTATCCGTTTCCCTCATGTAGAGCTGTAAAAATGTTTCTCTAACATTCATTGATTGTTGGGTCACGTTTTTTGAAGTCCTCTTACCTATTTTCTTGTCAGTTTCTTTAAAAGGTGCCGTTAGATTAATTCAATCTTAAGGTGCTCCAAGTCAACACTTAATATTACTTCAAGAAACGGGTTTTGATTCAAAGTCGTGAACGAAGGTCCGTAAATGTTCATGTTTTTTGCTTGTTCTGGACGTGTACTATAATTCTTTAAGACAACGAACTGTGCTGAATAGTTGGAAATGGAGCAAATAAAATTACCACTTATAGAGTCATGCTTCTTGTTGTAATATTAACGGCTGTAAGTTGTGGCCGGTAACTACGTCAAGGCAGGCAGACATAGCTTTATCTGTATCATCATTTGGTTGGTTGAAATCACCCATTATCTTGACTAACTTATCCTCTTTTGCTACTTTTCCCAAAAGTTTCTGTAGGCAGTCGTCAAAAAAAAAAAAATAAATAAAAATAAAAATAAAAATAAGAAAATAAGTGGTGTGGGAGGAGAGTATCAATGCTTGTAAAAGCAGCCACATATGATTGCTTTTCTTATGTTTTCTTCATAGGTTAATATAAGCGTAAAGATATAGCAACAACAACAACAACAACAACAACAACAACAACAACAACAACAACAGCAATCTCTTTTCTCAAAACTGCGACAAAATTACAGAACATTTATCAAAATATGTCACATATATGTAAAAGGATGAAACGACGTGTACATTTCAAAGAAACGTGACACGAGTGGCAAAGAAAAGGCTGACAAACATACCACCTGATCCCTGCACACCCTTCTCACTTAAAAATAGTCACGCAGTTATATATAATTGACATGAACGCACACCATACATATACAATGCACGAGGGTAACACCTAACGCAGGAAGACGAGCGATCCTCTCGCTTTATATCCGCATGGTCACGTATCGCCGTATTGCCAGGCCCGACTTCTCAAAAACGACCAGACTTTTCAAAGACGTTAATTGCGGCGTTCAAAATGGCTCTGTTTGTGTAAGAGTCACACGCATTTCTACCATACATCAACAGTTTACAAAAGCTTGTATCGCGTAAGTCTGGAAGATCGGTTCACAGCTGAGCGGAGCTTGCTGAGAAGGATTGCATCCTGGTTGACGTACGCAAGGCACCGCAAGAAGAAGTGCTTCGTGGTTTCATGTTCAAACGTGCATAAAGAAGAATGGAACGGGCATAAGGCATCGTCGCATCGGAAATTATGCCTGTAGCGACGCTCACGGAGGTCACTCAAGCCCACACGAATCCTAGTTAACAATGCAAAGCCTTCTTTGTTATTTAAACCAAAATGCTGTCGCTTTATAGGACATACGAAGCCGAGTAAAGACTTTTGGAAACGCTCCAATGTCGGAGCGCAACAGATAGCAGGCTTGAGTCCCTCCCACGGACACGCAATAACCCTGAAGCTAACCAGTAAAACGAAACTTGAAGCGGTAAGGGATTTCGATCGATTACGACAGGTTGCATGATCCCGTCATGGTATACCTCCGCGAAAGGAAAACTTAATAATCAGAATTACATTCTTTGATAGCGAAAACTAGCGCATACATAGGAACATTGTGAAAAATGTTCCTATGTATGCGCTAGTTTTCGCTATCAAAGTTTTTCCGACAAGGATTCTGCTACAGAATTGCATTCATATATCAAGACGGCAATTGCGAGCTGAGAAATGATTAAAAAAAAACGCTACATTAGAAGGTTGCTGTGCTTTCAACTAATAGTCCGCAGGCCAAATAAATTTGTACGATGCATTTAATTCCTTCTGCTGTTATTTCAATTCTGAGGCATTTTTCTGCTTCACAAATTAGTATTTTAGCAGCATAATGCGGCTTCATGTAAGTTCTTTGGCAACAAACCCAGGTCACAAGGCAGCTACGACAAGGCATGGACAAGCTTCGCTTGTAGCTGAATCCCCACTGAGACGAAATGCGCGCGAGGTATGCAAGCAGGTTGTTGATCCTCGTCTCGTTTTACTTCAGACCCGCACTGGAGCCAGACAAAAGGTTTTTTGTTGCAATCTTGCTAACGTTTAGGGTGTAGCTCTAGGCCTTAGGCAAGCATTACTGAGCCTGTAACCCTTGATTATAAATAGGATGCACTTTTGAAAGTTCGCAAAAGAAGGACTGCAATATGGCGAAGGATCAAATGGACGCACGTGACGGTCAGACTTGGGGCGTGAATTGGGAAGCGATTTCTAGGTACGTAATTCTATTAGAACTAAACTAATGCATTCCAAGTTTGGACCCCAAAGTAAAGGCCTACGTCTTCTTGAAATGCGTTACTCTGGTGGGCTTATGAGGCTGACATGCCTAATTTGTGGACAATAATGCTGTATGTAGCTGTGCACACTGTCCGAAATCTTTCTCTCTGTCTTTACTGGACTTCATCACTTGTATCGTGCTTCCTCGCTAGTACGTTTTTTGTATCAAGCGTCCCTGCATGGCTTACTTATATGTCTAAAAACCTCCAAGTCTTAGAGGCAGCTTTTCAATCTAAGAGTTTCATTTACTGCTAATCGACGAATCGCCTGGCTTTATAGCTATTGTAAGCAAGCCCCGGGACTAGTTACTCCTTCTCACTGTG
The DNA here is from genome assembly GCA_003687565.2 of Craspedacusta sowerbii. Classification (NCBI taxonomy): domain Eukaryota; kingdom Metazoa; phylum Cnidaria; class Hydrozoa; order Limnomedusae; family Olindiidae; genus Craspedacusta; species Craspedacusta sowerbii. The sequence goes on along the minus strand of QQSS02225219.1, from coordinate 3,673 downwards.
AAATCTAACTCTGTAGTTACACTTCCTCTGGTTGCGTGTTGCTGTCGCCTAGAATGGGTACAAATTGTAACAACTGTTGCTTTTCCAGGCTGCACATCTAACTACGAAGTTGAAAGAAAGAAATTGAAAAGGAAGAGGCTGCAGTACATAGCTGTTTCCAAGATGTCTGGCTTGCTTTGAGATACCGTAGCTGCTTGCATTGTGTCTGGTGAGATGATGTGTGCTGGCATATTTGATGGAAAGTTACTTGGTTGTGTAGGATGAATTGCATATTTTCTTTACCATGCATAAATTTTTCTTTATCTTTGATCTTTGTGCTGGAGAAATTTATTCGCTGGTGAACATGTTCCAATGGCGTTTTCCCCTCTGTTACTGTCCTGCATACTTTTGATGTACTAGTTCATAAAAGTATCTGTTGTTTCGATCTAAATTTGTTTGGACTAAAGTTCTTGTATTGGCTCTAGTGCAGTTTCTAATGGCATTACACTCAGAAGCAAGAATCTAATGATGTTCAAGAGAAAATTTTCTGAACGGATGTTTCTATATTAGAATAAGAGAAGCGATAGTTGCATAGTGCCGTTGTATTCAACCAAACTAACAGTTTCACTCGGGTTTTTCAAAGTTTTCTTATTGTTGACAACACTGCATTTTTCTTTATGGTGTATGTATTTATATGGATTGGCCTGTAGTTCTAACAATCTCTATTGTGGGCTCAGTGGTATAACTAGAAGAGAGCTCCCAGATTGTCTTTCTATAACCCCCCGTTGTGCCATACTTCTACTTATAGGGCAACTACAGAAGATTAAGTCTTCTTGTTCCACTTTGTATCATACCATGGTATTGTAACATATTTTCTTACAGATTGAATGAATTGTTGTTGAATATCGTTGAAGTAAAGTAGCATAGCTATTTTACTGTATATATTTCTGTTTATTATAGTTTCATCTGGTTCAGTCATGCCCAAGGGTTGAATTGAATTGATTTTGACTTGAGAGAGAAGCTGTGCTGTGTTAGTTCATGGGAAGGCCACTGTGTTTAAAGCAATTCTTACCTGCTTGCCTATAAAGTGTGCAAACATGTTTCAAGCTATTTTATTTTCTATGCTATTGTTAGGGAGGCGAGAGGGAGTAGAGAAATTCAGACTCTGCAGCCGCTTTGGTTCACTTGAACCTTCACACTGATTTATTGGCAACAATCTTCCAAATACATACAAAATTTACGCCACCCACCAAGATCATAAAAACTTCTATAAACGTAAATAGTTTCGTAGATACAACAGGGCTAGTTTCTATATATTGTTCAATGCATGATTAAGTAGTTTCTCTACCGGCAAGCACCCTGCGCAATATAGTTAAGTCCCCACACAAACACAATTAGCTACGCACACGGTAATTATCTACACTACTCAAGCATAATTAAAGTCTGTTTCGATGGGAAGCTATCTCTTTAGATTTGGTGACTCAGTCATTTTCGGGTTCTCAACTTCCTTCGGAACAGCTATAGTATTCTCCTGCTTTGTTAAGGTTCATTTTATTTTAGAGATTGTTCTGCTGTAAACATGCAGTGCCAGTGAACTACAAGCTCTTCTCAACCCAAGTTTCTATTGAACTTGCAACATCTGTCTTATACTCATCAGATTTCTTAGTTTATGTTTTTTCAACTAATTCATGTTCCCAGTTTTTTCCTGCTTAGTCCTGGATGTGCTCCGAACTGTGTTATGTTGTGGGCTTTAGAGTGGTATCGCAAATTTTTGTAAAAGTGCTTTGTTTGTGAAAAAAGAGTGGAAACTTTGCCTTTGAATCTTGAGCAATCTTTCTTTGATTGTGTAGTAAGATGTCAGATGCTGACAGTATCTTTGGATTGGTTATTCAAATTGGGTTTTCTGGTCTGTTTTACTCCTGACCTGCTAATTTTAGGCTATTGTTTGATTGTTTAACTATTGTTTAACTATTACAATTAGTTGTTATTTACTGTGCATTGTGTTATATGTGTGTGTTTGTGTTATAGTAGTCGCGATATAGTAGATAGGAGATAAGGTTTTAGAAGTACATAATTTGAGATCATAAATTCAACTGATATGCAAATGTCAGCAGAACTAGCTAAACTTCACTATTGTCATTAGCAAAGTGTTAACAGTATTTAATTGCTACTATTCCCATTCGCAAGTGATATTATGACCTGACCTTGATCGGCGATGCTTGGATTCATTCTAGACATTCCAAAGTTGTTATTATGCCATTGTACTCACGGCAGGTCTGGTCTGAGAGAATGCAACCACACACTCAGGAAACCTCACGAAGTATAGTTATAAATCAGACCATTCTAGATCCCCCACAGGGATATTTTCTAATTGATGTACCATAAAATATAAGTAAATATTATAGTTCAGCGCAGCTGGCAAGGCTCAAGTGATTTTAGAGCAGGCTACTAAAACTGTGACGATCTCGTGCAACTGTTCACTTGAAAGTTTATGTTCTCGTGAGACGGTGCACTCGAGGTCTTCAGGGGTTTTGAGGATTCAAAGAAAAAACATAATTTTATAAATAAAAACACCTTTTTAGAAATTTGATTGCATTTTTTCCGTAATAAATCGTCATTTTCAAGTCCGGTAAGCAAGTCATTGCAAGCTTCCTAAAAACGTCGGGCCCACGGGTAAAACTAGATCAACAATTAGCAGGTTAACCAAAATCAATACACACTACGTCATGTGGCGACTCATGTCCGAATATTTTGCCGATAGATATGCTGTGTGTTTGTCGTTTCAAGGGAGCGTCGATGGTAATAGTGTTCTGAAATGTTTTTTGGTAATTCTAGCTGTAAGCAGTTGCTTTGCATTAGACACGCAATCATGCCTGGAATCCGGGAACCAGAGATCAAGTACACGCAGGTGCTTGCTTGCTTAGTGCTGGATTTCTTGTGAGGCTGGTAGCTAATGCAATTTACGGAATCTCCGATTATTTGTCATATTTATTTACATAGGTATATACATATTTACATACATAAATTTTTATGCATCGGTCATATTTAGCAATGGGCTCTGTGATTGTATTGCCTTGTACCATTTGTAACCATTTTGGTTTTTAATTTGGGGCCATAGGAATAAAAAAGTTGGTGTTAAAGGGTTCTGATCGCGTATATTATTGTGCAAAGTTTTTTTCCAGGCTGTACAGTTCTTCAGATTAAATCTCAGTGAATATGTTTTTGGTATGATCAACTGACAAATTTAATTTAATCCGAATTTAATTCCAATTTAATTTGATCTTTTGATAGATCTTTATCAATAATGAATGGCACAATTCTGTTAGTGGGAAGACGTTCCCGACATTCAATCCAAGTACTGGCAAAGAGATTTGTCAAGTTCAGGAAGGAGACAAGGTATGTATTTAAATTGAAGCTTGATGAGATGCCTTTGTATGCTCGTTTGCTTCATGTTTACCTGCGTATGCATACTTATACTTGTGTTTATATATGAAAGCATGTATATATATATATATATATATATATATATATATATATATATATATTAAGGAAAACCTAAGGAACAGCTATAAGTTGTAATAAGTGCCCGCAGACGCTGGGAATCTCCTCACGGATGTTGTGTAGCATGACCTTTGTAGTGTGCGGCTTTCGTAGTGTCGCAAATTTTGTAGTGTTCTGTGCATGTTTCCATATA
>QQSS02225208.1:0-10551 GCA_003687565.2 Craspedacusta sowerbii | reverse complement strand
TATATATATATATATATATATATATATATATACATATATATATATATGAGTGACATGTGTGTGTGCTATGTCGGTGCTAAAGATTCCGATTCTGCAAAGCCTTACTCTGGACGTGACGCATGCGACCCGTGTTGTCAGTGCCACATTAGTGCCCCAAAGTATTTCTCATCCTCAAATAAGGCAGATTTTCTAACAACTACCCTTCTCGTTAACCGCAAACGCCCTGACTTGGTGTGAGTGGCTTCTTGCAGGAAAACTGTGCGTTGCTACATCAAGGCCCGTCAAGCTACAATACCAATAATGCACACCTCATTCCAGCTCTATTAGAATGTACTCTACTGAATAAGAATGTCACGCCCAGAAACTTTATTCACCAGGCGCCTCAAAAGAACTGCTTCTGCACTAGGGGAATGGAAACGATGAACCTAGTCATTCGGAGACAAATGTCTATGACGAAGTGTTCCAACGGAAAACGAAGAAAGAAGACCGCTTTATGGCGGTGAGCTGGCCTTTTAAAAAGCAATGCTAAGACGTAAGAAAAAAAAATTCAAAGATTAGCTCCCCCACCCTCCACCGTCACCAAAAAGACTTAAAACGTCACTTGTACGTCTTGCAAGGGAAGGATGGCATCAACACGTCATCGACATAATTTTGGTGTAGCCTTGCACATTTATACTACTTTAGTATTAGAGCTTCGAAAAAGAAAATAAAGAATCCATAAACACAGATAATAGCTGCTAGCATAGAATGTACAAACGCAATAAAACCATAAACATGAACAACATTGCTACCGCGAGATGGCTTTAGGTTGCACATAAACGTTCACAACGTCACTCAGTTCCAAATATCCTCGGAACGAGTTGGAATACTGTTCAGAAGACCTGGAACACTTCTCTGCCGTCTGCGAAGCAAGCGAGGTAAGTTCTTCTCTCACATCCGTCGGGTGCATTAAAACCAGAGACACTTTCACGTGGCAAGGCTCTGGAAAAGAATCGAGAGGCATACTCGTGTTAACGGCCTGCAGATAACTCACGGAAATCAGAGTGAACACAACAAGTGCTCGAACCAAATCTGCAATAAGCCATGTGTAAATTCGTAACTAAGACATGGGTGCGACACTGACTTCCACAGCTGCGTTATTCAAGGAAAAGCTCGGGAGGTCATTCCTTTCCCATTCACTTCACCTCGTCCCAGTACGCAAACGTTAACCTACAAGGGCTCCTTATCGCCCTAACATCTACGCCTGGCTCGCAGTATGAGACCTAGAACCTTAACTTGAACCAACCGGCATTTGAATTTGCAAAGCCCAACCTATTGCTGGTCATGAAACCAGCAGAACAGGCGAATTTAAAGCACATATTTAGAGTTCCAAGTGGAAAGAGTAGCACTCCCTCGCATCGGGTCCTTCGAAAACAACGACACCGAGTTATCCGGAAGACCTGAACACTACCTTAGTAATACTACAGACGCATGCGCGTGCAATGCGCTGATCAATACCTGTCCAAACTCTGTGACTAAGAAGCACCGTGCACACGAGCTGGTGGTTCCACGTACTGGTGCAGTGCAGCTCGCGCGTTTTCGGCTTGTACAGCTGCACTTCTTGGTCAGGATACACGATCTAAATCATAGCAGGTGCAAGAAGCCTACGGCTCAGCTAGGCACGGCAAACGAGCAACGCGACGTACGTAAAAATGGCTGCACTTGTGAAGTCTTAGAAGCGAACTATATTAAATCTCAATGCTAGTGCTCAAGCCTAAGCAATGAAGAATACTTCAGAAAATTTTCAGAAAGGTTTGCAATATCAAGGAAGGCAACGCTGCAAACCTGGCAAAGAGATTGCTCGCTCACTTTCACAGACGAAGTGTTCAAAAGTCACCGCAATAACACCAAGAAAGCAAACTCAACAAAAACACAGGCATAGTATACGATAACGAATACTGCTAACTCATACTGATTACTTCGCAAGCGCAAAAGGAAGAAAACGGTCTCCATGGCTGGCACAGTTCAGGCAAACCTCGAAGGCAAATGAAACGGGCGCACCACAATGGCGCAGACGCTGAACGCTGGGGTCAGAGAGGAGGACAAGTGCTTTCTGTGGAATCCCACATTCAAGACGCAAAAGATATCGGTGAGTCGCATACATACGTCGTATAATTCAATTTCACTTCGAATCGTGAATCAATGATGATAACCATGCAATTTTCCCAGTCAAAACTACTTTAAAATTTATGGAAAAATAACTATATTTCCATAAACGTGATCACAGAGCAGAGAAGTTAATTATGTAATCGTTGTGCGCTAAAGGGGATTGTAGAGCATATCCAAGAGCGTGCAGTCTTAATCAGTTCAGTCATGCAATTCCTATGCATTTCAAAACGCGAACAAAAAACAACTTCCGGTTGGGCGAAAATGAAATCTTAAACAGGAATGTTACCGACTAACGACTCGTCAATTCTGAGTCCTAAGAAATTAACCTATGGTCCTCAAGCGATGCTTTGCCGGGCGGCATTTAGTATTTTGCAGCCAGTCGAAACTAACATTAGCAACATTTCTGTAAAGCGCGAATATCGGCACAATAACACATTCTTCTATGTCGCGAAATAACTTGGGCTTGCCATTAGGCTTCCTGAAAACTTTAAGTCATATCGTAACAATTGTTCTAATTTATGCATTGAAATATTTGTCGGCATTTATAAGCTTGATAAAAAGACCTCCTTGGAATTGTCGCAGTGTAAGGCCCTTGTAGTTCCTGATCGGTCAGTTTCATGTTCACTACCTTGAAACAAGGAAAACATGACCAGGCAGTTAAACTTCCTCAGAAAGTTTAATTTCTAAAAAAAGAAAGTTCCTCTGCATCCGTCTCACGAAAATAGAACAGCTTTAAGGATAGACATGGACCCACAGCTCCCATAATAGCATCTACATGAAGACCTATAGGAGCAGTAGTTATTATTTTATTATTCATCGCAAGAATGAGTATTCGTTCAGTTTTCCGTGACTTTGTTCGTCTACTCATGGACCATACAGGTACGTTCGGAACTCTTTAAAACAGCGTCTTCAAAAAACGTTAAAGATTATGACAAGACCCCCATCTGGAAAAAATCTAAAGGCAGCTGGATAAAAGAGATAGATCAATAAGCCAGCCAGGCAGACCGACAGACATGTCTCCATACCTTCACATAAACGTTGTCCAAGCGTTCCACATTCGTCAGCACAGCCTCAACATTAACACCCAGGGTCAAACCAGCGCAAAATCGAAGCGGATTATCAGAATTTCCCCTCGGCTCCCTGATCTCGGCACTGGCTTGCCGCAGCTGGTTCGTGACCTTCAAAGGCTTCACAGGGCAAGTGAGGAAGAAGTCCTGAACCAATCCAACAAGGCTGGCAACGGATGATAGATTCTCTTCTACTGAACTTTCCAGACTCGAGACTTTATCAAGATGCTCCGATCCTGACGACGTTGAAATCAGATGGGCACGAAACTTCTGAAGACGGGTCAAGTAAGGATCCCACATCTTCAAGTCAACACGCCGCGCTTGCCGAAGTCTTGCCATACTCCTCAATTGCAGTAAAAGTTGCAACGTGTGAGCCAAGATTCGGACCTGCACCACGAAAAGGGCCACCAAAAAAACTACAATTTCGCAAACAAGAGCATCGAAGAAGCTCAGCAGAAACTGCAGAGTATAAATCGAAAAATAGCCTATCTTGAAAATGCTTACGCTTACCGTAAAAATGCTTACGGTTATCAGGTCAAATCTCGTGGAAAACCGTCAAAGAAAAGTCTCAAAGATGACAATTAAAAATTAAACCATCAGGGCTATCACACCTACCATTTTCACTGCGTTTAATTCACCACACGTGAGTCCGGTAAACAAGAACTCCATTTTGTACGATCGCGAAAGCAGCTCCAGTACCACAGAATGCAAAGGACCACACTCGTCCGTCGCTAGGGCGCCTGGAACAGACCACGCACGGTCATCTCTGGATTTCATTATCATCTCCAAGCACTCGAGAAACAAGACCAGAAACTCCGATGCCGGTTTGAAGGCGCCGTGCAGGGATTTGACGTGCTGGAAGTCGGTAATGCAGGAGCGAACGAGACGCGCGATAGCCGACGTACTTTTGCCGTCGCAGGAACACGCTCGCTTCACAGTCGCATTGTAGAAGTCACTTACAGCATCATACTCACAACCTGCATAAACAAAGCGCATTCAAGACTGAAGCAGAGGCATTGTAGAAGTCACTCACAGTATCATACTCACAACCTGCATAAACAAACCGCTAATAAAGACTGAACCAAATGCATTGTAGAAGTCACTCTAGACATCACACTCACAACCTGCATAAACAAAACTCTATCAAGACTGAAGCAAAGGCATTGTAGAAGTAACGCACAGCATCATACTCACAACCCGCATAAGCAAACAGATATCGAGACTGAATCAAAGGCATCGTAAAGTCACTCAAGGCATCACACTCACAACCTGCATAAACAAACCGCGTTGAAAAGATGCAGAGATTCCTTGCCCGTTCATATCCTACTGTAAGTCTCCACAACCTCAAATACTCACCTCGCCGAGCGGCGACAATGTCTCCCGTGAACAACAAAATTTAGGCAACAAAAAATTGCGACGCAGGTCAAGCTGCAACCAAACACCTATGCATGCAAACACAGCAAAACAAGCTTCAAAGCAAAATCCTTCTAAACGCTTGCCACGATACAAACACGGGCTCACTTCACTTCACACACGTTCACACATATTGGCGAATGCGATACATAGCTTATACTGAAAGCCGCAACTCGTACAGCATGAAACAAGCTGGCAATCAACGGCCCACAAAGCAATAAAGACTTTTGCAGTAAAGACATTTTAGCACCTAACACTGGGGAATAGAGCTGCACACCCAACGAACCCTTGAAGCCCACTCCCCGCTCCCAAGGTAACGCGAAAAAAAATCAAAATGAACCAAACCTGATGCATTAGTGGAAGTCAAATTTGCGTGCCGCGATTTCGGCACCAAATGAGGTAAGCTATCGCACAAGTAATCGTAGTGCTTCTTGGCGTAGTCAGGCAACAGGGAGTGGATAGGTGGGCACTTGCAGGCGGCATTGAAGATCAGTATGGCCACTGCTATGTATCCTGGGTCATCGATGTTTGGTTCCGGAACAGCAAAGTACGTGTGGGTGACCATCAGGTGAGCGACCAGAGACGAGACAAAATAGGGATGACGTACTCCTAGGTCTTTTAAGCACCTAAAATATAAGATGAAAATCTAGTACGCTTCTAAATCGCTACATTTTACACAGGCACTGCCAGTAAGGAGATAAAACTTATCGGATCTGTGCAACACGGCAACATGTGATGAACGACTTCTGGATAAAATACATAAATTTTTAGCAGAATACGCTCGAAGTAAACTACCACAGTTGAGATTTCGCGCACCGTTTATCAGCTTTCTGGCGCATTACCATCCGCCAAGTTTTGGCCTCATCCTTGATGAACTCACACACAACCCCCTCCAGAGCTCCAGATTGCTTTCAAAACGAAGGCAAATCGACCCAATAGTTTTGCAAGCGAACTTATAAATAGACATCAGGTCAAAAATTGTGCGATGCTGACCAGACCACGTACGCCAACAGATCTCATACAGCTGACCCGAAGCGGCATAATCGCAAAGCAGACGGCAACAAATGCAAACTATTCTTATAGCGAGATTCTCTTCAGTAGAACTCTAGAGGGTTAGTCCGTGAGATAACATCACGTTAGTTTGACGAATAATTGACCAGCTGTCCCCATATGTCCCCTGTTTGCTACTCATTTATCTCTACACGTATAACACATTTTCTCGTCTTGTTGCAAAACGAGCCGTTAACCACTTCCTACCTCCAAATAGACTCTCGGTCATGCGGATATTTCTTCAGATTCGAAAGCAGCGCAAGAACTGTGGCGTGGAGGCACGCCTGGGTCGACAACGTACAGTGAGCAAGCAAGTTGCGGACAGACGCCCTGATTTCCCAGTTGAAGTCGCTGAGCACGTTCAGAATAGTGTCGAGCTGGTCCTCGCGCAGGTCGACCGAGGCGTGGATTTTGATCAGACTCGTAATCGAGTTCAGGCGAATGCTCTCGATCTCGTCGTTGAACATGTCGACGAGGAAGTCGGTAGACATGCGGGCGAACGCTGGATTCTGGTCGGACAGCTCGCACATGGAGTCCACCCCAGCGGCTCGAACCTCCATGAACTCGTCTTCGAGTCCTCGCACGAACACGCCACAGGCCCCGCTGTTCATGAGCTTCACTTCATCCTCGTCCATGGCACCTTGCTGAGAGGGACCATTGTCTCCCCACGTGTTTCCGCTACTCCAGGACCCTCCTCCGTCATCCCCTCGGAAATGCTCCTGCTGCCTTTCATGTACACTCTTCACTTTCTATGAAGAAGAGCGATGCTTTCGGTCAAGTCATACTTGCATGATCGAAGGAACTCACGTATAGCGAGAACTGTAAGAAGCCATGCCTATATATGTACATATATACGTACATTCAGATAAGCTTACCTGCCTACCTGCCTGTCTACCTGCCTGCCTACCATTTCCTATGCCTATCTGCCAACCTGCCTGCCCGCCTGCCAGCCAGCCTGCCTGCCTGCCTGCCTGCCTGCCTGCCTGCCTGCCTGCCTGCCTGCCTGCCTGCCTGCCTGCCTGCCTGCCTGTCTATCTGCCAACCTGCCTGCCAGCCTGCCAATCCCATTTACCAACAAATCGACACGCGAACAATTACGAGCACACCTGCCCTCTCGACATTAGCTTTTTGTCCAACGTCTGTTCTAATATCGAGAAGCTGACGTTATGCATGGAGCCCAGAAGTCGCACGGCATCCGCTCGCACGTGCATACAGCTGTCGTTCACCATGTTGCAAATTTTGATAAATGCGTCGTCGATTAGTCGCATGCTCTCACCCCTATTGCATGAACGTGGCACAATCCTAAAACAAATCGTACAGAAATCGAAAAAACCTGGGAACGGAGAATTGCAATGCTCTTAAGCCAGTGCAAGCTGAAAACACGCATAACTAAAAACCATCGCGAAGGTTGTAATTCTGCAGACCCAGCTCTACGGCTGATGATTCCTTTCCGGCCTTTCTTACTTAACTTCAAGATCTACTTTTCTTAAGTATCTACGTTTCTTCAAGTAAAGCTAGATTTCTTTAAGATCATAATCGACCATAAGGATTAACAATAACTTTTTAAAAGATCTTGAATTCAGCAAAACAAAACATATTACACAAACATTGAGAATTATCTTATCGAAGAGGTCGCTATCTATAATCTAATCAAGCCGCAGCAACCGTATGTTTACGCTGGCGGACTCTATTTGCACTGGCTTATTTTTCAAACACTCACGGCTACCTTCATAACCCTGAGAACGTCTCGAGGCGACCGGCAAAGAAATTAGAGGAACAATGGCAGCTTGTCAAAACTTAAGGTTCGGGTCCATCAAAGTAGCTATTCCTGTAACAATTGTCGCTTCTTGCAAGGGTTCTCGATATAGACGAACAGGCGGCGAAAAGAAAGCCTAGCCACAAGAGTACGGCAGGCCTCACCAACCAACATAAATTGTGCTTAATCAAGGCGAGGTGAAATCACTTACAAAAAGAGAATACGACTTAAAAAGAGCTATTCCGACTAACAAAATAATCTATCCTACTTACTATTATATCTCGCACACTGATTTATAGTTACAAGCCCTGGCTGCTATCCTTATTATTACCTCTTCCACGTATCGAATAATCAAAAACTTCAATCACAATTTTCGCGGTCAATACTTGCAAATCACAAAACGCGCCTTGAAAAGATGCGAAGGGCTCTATACCGGCATCTGGATGACTACACACAGTTCCTCTTTAACACTTAAACCCCCGAGGGACATGCGCAAGTTAGAGACAGGCTCTATTCAGGAAGCAAACATTTTTGATATTCAAGTCAAGTCATACGCTTGCATGACACGAATACGAAAGCAACTGAAAGTGAACGAAGATGAGACGCACTTCTCAGGCAGGATGTGACTCACGACCCAAACAAGCCTGACGGCAGCTAGTCGGACGTTTTCGTAGTCGTCACCGAGTGCCGACGAAGCCTTCATGTAGACCTCCAGATCCAGCTTGTGACCACGCTGATGAAGAACCAGCTGTAACGATGACGAAAATGATGGCGGATGCGACATTGGCATAAACATATTTCGAATAATAAAACAGGTCATGCCGCTGTGGAACACGAACACTACGTTAGGATCGCTACGAAGCAAACTACTCATTTGGAACGAGATGCGTAGATTTTGCAAGCAATTGCAACGCAACATGAAAATTTGATAGCAAAATGCAGGGGGAAAACTTTTACTTAGAAAGCTCTGATCACCGAACGAGGCTACAACATACGTATGTCTATATACTCGAGTAATTGAAACGCAACATAAACATTTAAGAGCAAGAAAAGTAGGTAAACTTTCACTCACGAAGCTCTGATACACAACTGCTCGGACTCTAGGGTCTTGATCAACAGAGAAGTCCGTTAAAAGTTCAAGAACATCTACACTTCGCTCCTTGGACACTTTTACTGCTTCCCTCGGACAAACTTGACTTATCAGAGATAAGCACGCACACCTCACATCCTGGTGGGTATCTTCGAGCCTCTGGAATGGAAATAAAAATACGTGAAAATCTCTCAGACCTTAAATGAAGCAAACCGTCTGATGAAGTATTTATAATATCGCTAGCATGTAGGCATGTAAGCGTAAATAAATGGCCAAATTATAACATTTTTCAGGAAAACTTGAGTGCTTATCAAGATACAGTTCATAAGCATCTAAGGCAGTGGCAAAGAAACATACTTTGACGGCAGCTTTAACCATCTTTTGCAGAACATCAGCTTTTATGGAAAGCAAACTCGAAGTGACAGCGAGAGATTTGAAAATCTGAGATACCACAGTATGATTAGCTGGACAGAAACAAAGAGGAACATTATATGAAAGCAAAAAGTACTTAGTATAGAGACTGAACGATACCGACATTAACGTTGGGCATACCAAGCCCAGTGCAACAAAATGCTTTCAATCTCCAAGGGCACGACTTGGACACTTTTCCTACAACTTCCTCTTAAACAATCAACGTACAGAGAGATTAGCCAAATAGAATAGATCCATATGAAACAGGATATCTAATGGTTAAACAGCAGTCAAAACGGCCTCCGATTCAAAGTTTATGCAGCACAGCACAAAAAAGGTGCAATGCATGAGATTCCCGTATACGTACTGTTGACATTAATAACCGTTAATACATTCTGATTGTACATATAAATGAATATCTTAGCACAGGAAAAGCGGCCATGAAAAGAATGGATACCTTAGATTAGTCGCTGTTGACATTCCGATATGCTGATTCAAAAAATTACTCAAACGCACTTCTTAATATATCTCATTTCGGCAAGACTATAACTCAATAATAATTTGTGACGATTTTAATAAACATACTCCAGACGGAATACATACTCTCTTTGTGAAGGGATTCCAGAATTTCCTCAGCAACTTGAACCTTGCTCACGCCTGGTATTTTGCTCACTTCAGCGTATAGTTGCACAGCCTTGGCTCTTAAAGCAGGCTCTGTTTCCTTCTTCAAGACATCCTTTAGCAAACGTATCAGATGTTCCACCTCGTCACTAGCAATAGACGACAAGCGCAACTGGTTTGAAAAGTTAACCAAATTACGCAGCTTCTCCGTCGTAGTCTTTGCCTCGTGAATATCAATGGTCAGCTTCTGGGTGATACTATGGGTATGCTGCCTCAGTCGCAACTTAGGAAGATGAGCTTGAATGACAGACGGCTTCACCTCAGAAGTTACCGCATAGCTGCCTACGTCCTCCATCGAGGAATGGGGACGCTTCAAAGACATCCTTGCGAACGGAATGATCAATCAAATACAATGCGCTTTCGCTAACAAGCTATCAGAAGTTGTAAGATCTATGAAGGTGAACATGTTGAATTCGCAATAATAACTATCTCAAAATCAACATTCGCAAACACAAAAACACAAAACAAAACACACACACACGAGAACATGACTTTCGTGAACACAGACATAAATATCCCAAGCAAATTTTCAAGCAATTTTGACGAAACCCAGGCCAAACACACTAAACAGGGGAAGAACTTCCGGCAAAAGAAAAACAACACAGCTGAGCCTATTGCAGAACAGAGCAAAGGAAGCTTTACGGAGAAAAGCATCCAAGTATCCATCTTGATTGTAAACATACTGCTGCCATTTCACAAACGTTAAAGCTTGATCATGCATTCCAGCTCCAAATAAAAACGCACACACTAACTACAGTCATTCACTTCTTCTTTAGGCACCTATTGTCTAAATAGCAGCTGCACAGCATTTCATACGACATCCAACCAAGCCATATATCTCGATCAAATCTGCTGAAGCAAACCAACCAACCAACCAACCAACCAACCAACCAACCAACCAACCAACCAACCAACCAACCAACCAACCAACCAAC
>QQSS02225197.1:0-10551 GCA_003687565.2 Craspedacusta sowerbii | reverse complement strand
TAGATAGATAGATAGATAGATAGATAGATAGATAGATAGATAGATAGATAGATAGATAGAAAGATAGATAGATAGATGGTGGTTATGTGATGTGGGATATAAGCGCTTGATTTAAAATGGGGTGCGTGTTTTTTTGAATGGTATATGTACATGTGATGATACTGCTCGCTCTTGGACTGCTCATGGTCGATGTATATGGACTCGGTTTTAGCCATTTAACAAGCCACATAATGCTTAACTAAACGATTATTGCGCTTTTTGTTAAGATTGTTTATGTTGTTTATTTATTTGTTTACTTATTTTGTCGTTTAGATTGCTGAGACCCTTGTGGTATCCCTGAGTAATATTCTTAGTGCTAATGAGACGGTGCTTGTGGAGGGCCAGATCACTAATCAGACCGGATTAAGGTATGAAAGTTTTGTATTTCGTGCGCGAGCTTGTTTGTGTGTGTCTGATGTGTGTGTGTGTGTGTGTGTGTGTGTGTGTGTGCGTGTGTGTGTGTGTGTGTGTGTGTGTGCGTTTCCTCCACGTCCGCATACTTTTTGAGTTTGCGCATGTTTATGTGTGTATTTGTGAGTGTGCGTGTGTGTCTGTGTTAGTGTGTGTGCTTTCAGCATTCATTACCACAAGATTATCATTCAAATACGCTTAGATTTAAGAAAAATGTGGCGAATGTTCCCAACCTTTGTCGAAAAGTCAGATGTTCCTTGTTCCTTGTGCCATCTCTCCTTAGTCGAAATGCGTTACGCCTGACCTCTGAACCTTAGTATTTCTTAGCGTTGGGAATATTAGGCATACTTAAGGAAGCTGACCTAAGCTGTTTCTGACCTATCGAGTTTGCTGCTTTCTTGCCTATTTGATTAGTTGAGTAAGAAAGAATCTGTGTTTCGGCCTTCGCATTTGGCTGGCGAGTTACGCGTCTTCGTCTAAAGTTTCGTCGGCCGTTTCGACTTCTGTCTTTCGAGTTCGTCTTCCGTTTCGTTTTCGTTCGCAGGTACATTCGCCTGCTTGACAAGTGGCTGCAAAGCGTGGAGACAGACGTGGATGGACTGGAAGAAGAGGCGAAAAACATCGCCGTGAAGAAAGTGCTTGTTAAGAAACTCGATCTCGAAGAAGGTGTCAAGTTCGAAAGGGAGCAAGGGTCAATCGCTATCCCTAGAGAGGTATGCAGCTACGTACCTCCCAGCTTTCTGGCATCTTCGTAATAATTATCATGGGTGAAGCGTGTTGCTCGATAGTGGATAGGGGCTAGTAGTCGATAGTTTAGTTTGGAATTTCATGTCTGTGGCGGGGTTCAGTTCCGTTGCAGACTCAAACTAGGTGCATGCAGCAATCTATCTCGAGCGCCTGTGATTGCTAGAGATTTTGCATTAGATGTTGGTTGAGAGCTGGCAGAGATAGTTTACGGCGTGTGCTACAACGTTTCGGACAGACACGGTTTGATATTGCGAATTTGAGAATTTTGATGTAGTTATGGGCCTTCGTTGGTTTCACCGGGCAATAAATGACGTAGCGAATAAATTATGAGCTGTGGGAGCCAGTTTGTTTCCAGGCTTTTTCTCTAGCTGCTCTTCTGTAGGTGTTTTCTAAAGGCAAAGGGAACGAGAGCGAGGAGTCTATTTATTTTGTCTACTACAAAAGCAACAAGTTCTTTGCCAAGAAGACCAAGGTGGAGGAGAGTTGCGTCGACGGATTCACTGTACTTCACGAGAAAGTTTTCACGCCAGTTCTTTCGTCGGAAGTCGTCGGCGCTGACGTCAGCAACTTGTCGGCGCCGGTCGTTTTGAAGTTTCGAGGTAGCGGCCGAGTAAGTCTGCCTATTGATGCTTCATTGCGGACTAGTTCTCCTGTGTCGCGTTGTAGATGAAAGCGGTCATAGTATTCCCTAAATTCCCAAGCAAGATTCGTGACGTGGCAAAGATTACCAAAATCTCCCAAGTAACGGAGTAGCTCGAGTTGTTTTCTGTTTAATTAAACTTAATATGATGTAGCTTTATATAAATTGACTGGATTTAAATTAATTTAATCAAATTTATTTAATATGTGTTGCAGTAGCGCGCCTGTGCATTAGTATAGTGCGCCTCTGCGCTACTGTTTGCGCTTGTGCATCCCAATACGCGCCTTTGTATTGCTAGTGCGCGCCTGGGCATTATTGTTGCGCGCCTGTGCATTAACATTGCGCGCCTGTGCATCGGTGTTGTGGTATGCCGTAGCTTTTCTGGGCAGAGATTTAGGTAGGTGACGAAGCGGGGCACCGTGTTAATCAATGCTTGCCATTTCCAGGAGAAGCTGGAAGAGACTGCCTGCGTGTACTGGGACTTCCGCGCGGACGATGGAAAGGGCGCCTGGTCGTCAGACGGTTGCAAGCTGCAAAGCATCGAGAACCAGACGATCATATGCCACTGCACCCATCTTACGAACTTTGCGGCTATGATGGTAGGTCTTTCATCGGGTTCATCCCTTCTCGTCGCTGTCACGAGCAGCATGGCCAGTACATCCACTGCGATTACATGGGTAGCCACGACAATCACACACACACACACACACACACACACACACACACACACACACACACACACACACACACACACACACACACACACACGCACACACACACACACGCACGCCCGCGCACGCACACACACAAACGCAAGAACACACACACATACACGGACGTATACATGCGGACATACACACACGCACACTCACACACACACACACACATAAACACACACAAATACAGATGAATACAGCCCTCTCTCTTACCATCGTCATTGCAGCCATCAAACGCTATTGGTGTGGGAAAAGTTGTCTTCGATTGCTGCTTGCTCCTGGGTTAATTCAGAGTCATTATAGAACAATCTCAGAGTAAAATAACTCTGTAAGCTTGCGACAGGTGCTTTTCGTTTAACGTGGGGACGAGCAGCCAGGGGGTAAGCCAGCCGATTGGAGAACGGTCTCCCAAGCGTCGCTTCCGTTCCTTAGCTGGAAAAGCGGAATAAGTCCTGGAAAATTCATGCGAATGGCTGAATTAACGTAGGAGCAAGCAGCATTCGAAGACAGCTTGTTTTACACCAATATCGTTTGATGGCTGCAATGACGATGGTAAGAGAGAGGGCTGCGTTTGCGTTTGAGCATGTGTTTGTGTGTGTGTGTGTGTGTGTGTGTGTGTGTGTGTGTGTGTGTGTGTGTGTGCGTGTGTGTGAATGTGTGCGGATTCTTCCTGCTTGTGGGAATGCCGACTTAATTTTTTGTTGATTGCCTGTAGAAACATGTGCAGTGATGGTGCGATGCGTGACACTTTACTTCGCTCGTTTCAGGACGTTTTTGCAAGCACGAGCCGTGCTTGTGGTTTCCATAGTAACGTGCTGACTTACATAACTTTGATCGGTTGCGTACTGTCACTGATCGGATTGTTCCTCACCATCATCACTTACACTTTGTTTAGGTAAGTGATCTGTCGTTTATCTCTATTTAATATATAATCCCCATTATATATATATATATATATATATATATATATATATATATATATGTATATATATATATATACGAATTACATATGTCAAGTTATTATCATACTAGGATGGGAGCCATCTGGCAGCAACTGCCTTTTGCCATGCAATATATCTTTCTCTTGCGCAAGGGTCAAGTGTTCCAGTACTAGCACATGAGCCTTGACAATACATATTTTTAAAAATGTGAAAATTGTGTACATCCTGAAAATAAAGACCTGGCATAGTCCAAAATGTTAATTGTTTTATTTATTATTTATTTATTTATTTATTTATTTATTTATTTATTTGTTTATTTATTTATTTGTATATTTTGCATTTCTAAGCGTGTTAGCACTAGAGTTCTGTGACCACTCCGTCGTGCCGCAAATAATGCGTCATGCCATTTCCACAGGCGCTTAAGGAAGGAGATAGCTGCTCAGGTGCTGATCCATCTGTGTGTGGCTCTCTTTGCTATCATCGTCGTTTTCCTGACCGGAATCCAGCACACGCACCAGAGGAACACTTGCGTCGCTGTGGCAGTCATGTTGCATTACTTCACGCTGGTGGCGTTCATGTGGATGCTAATGGAAGCGATCTTCATGTACAAGGCATTCGTTCGTGTCTGGCCTCCGCAGGAGAGTGGCGACATCATCAAGTGCGCCTTTGCAGCCTGGGGTAAGAGAGTCACATCTATATATGTAATTTGTTTTCTTGTATTTTAATGCATAATTTTCATTGCAGTCCCTATATATGTATATGTATATATAAAAATATGTTGATATATATTGATATTATTCGGTATATATATGCTAACGAAAATGAATTTATTTATATTCATTTATTTGTTTATGTATGAGTGTATATAAGCTGCTTATATACTTATAAGCTTATATACTTATATATATTATATTATATCATATGCTTATATGCTTATATATATATATATATATATATATATATCTTTATTTATTTAATATTTATGTTTTCATATATGATTTGTATATATAGTTGTATATATGCAGCTTTAGCATATCAGAACGTTTGTTCAACTTTATGTTTATACGAGTCGGAACTTGAAAGTCCGCTCGACGGAAGTTTGATTGTGAGTGATTTCTCGATTTGCAATGAAGTAACTCGTCTTTCGGTGAATTTCGTCCGTTCATGACGCTGTATTTATTTTAACTTATATATTTTTATCCTTCGCAAATCTTATTCTATGTTATGTTGCCCATCATATTACATAGTCATACTTATAATTAGCAAACTTGTATGAACAAATTTGACTTTTCTTCCGGTAGGAATTCCATCCGTGATTGTCGCGACGACAATGGCTGTGAAATTCGACAGCTACGGTGGTACGCACTAGTGAGTTGCTCATTGGTTTTACCGAGTAACCGTAGTTCGATCTATGTCTGCTTCCGCCTTTGTTGTTGTGTTTGCTTTTGTTGTTGTCGTTTTGTTTCCTCTTATTGTTGTTGTGTTTTCTTGTGTTGTTTTTGTGTTTGCTCTTGTTTTTGCTGTTGTGTTTGCTCGTCTTGTTTTCTTCGCTAGTTTTGTTGTTGTGTTTGCTCTTGTTGTTGTGTTTGCTTTTGGTTTTGTTGTTGTGTTTGCTCTTGGATTTGTGACTATGTCTGCTGGTTTTGCTATTTTGTTTCACTTTGTTGCTTTCATTGTGTTTGCTAGTTGCTTTTGTGTTTGCGCTTGTTGCCGCTGTTTGTTTTTTTGATGTTGTTGTTGTGTTCGCTCTTTTTGCTGTTGTGTTTGCTTTTGGTATTGTTGTTGTGTTTGTTTTTGGTGTCGTTGTTGTGTTTGCTTTTTGGCGTTGTTGTTGTGTTTGTTTTTGGTGTTGTTGTGTTTTGTTTTTTTTTGTGTTGCTGTTGTGTTTGTTCTTGGTTTTGTTATTGTGTTGGTGACCTTTTCTCATATTTGTTCCTCGGGATGAGTATTGTTTCTCTCCTACCTCCAGTTGCCTTCTGGTTGGCGTACCCCTCTACGTCTCCTATTTGGCTCCGCTCGGTCTCATCATATTGGCCAATCTGGTCCTGTTTATACTCATCATGTACAAACTCAGCACTCGGCCGAGTAGCAGCGTCGAGAAGAACGTCGTTGCCACGGCTTTCAATCGGTTGAAACGCGCTTTCGGAATAATTTTGCTGATGGGCCTGACCTGGTCCTTTGGTTTCATGACTTTCACGAGCGCGCGCCTGCTGTTCAGCTATCTCTTCGTGGTGTGCAACTCCTTGCAAGGATTCGCCATTTTCATATTTTACTGCCTGGCCCAGCGACACGCCCGCGTCGCCTGGTACGGCTTCTTGACGTGCGACCCGAGGAGTGAGCTGAAGCGATCGACGGATTCGTATTACGAGCGCCGACGCTTGTCGTCGGGGGCGAGCGTTCGCACGAACACGATGCAGTTCGTGCGTGGAAATTCGTCGGCTTCATCGGTATGTGTCCGTTTCAACATTCTCGGTTTGCCTTCAAGTTATTATTATAATATTTATTTTGTTTTTGAGGTCCCTAGATCTATTGTTGTTGTTGTTGTTGTAGCTGTTGTTGTTGTTGTTGTTGTTGTTGTTGTTGTTGCTGCTGTTGTTCTTGCTTTTCGGCACAACAAAAGATGTTCTTTATGAGCTAGTATTTGTGACGTTCTGAATGTTAGCGGTGGTTAACCCCTTCCCGTGCTTCGAGCCGACTAAATAACGCTTGCATCCACCCGGCGCATATGTGAGCCCACCTCTTTGCCTGTGCAGGTTACGTGCTTGGAAGAAAGGCTGCTAATATCATAAATAGGTTTTATCAACAAGGTTTCAAACTTTTAATGATGACTTCAAAGAGCTAAAATTTAAAAAAAACTTCCAACTGTGCCGGCATCAAATGTAAGCTTAATCAAGGCTCCGCAGACATATAAATCCTCCACATGAATATGTATCTATGTGCTTCTAGGTTTTCCGATCGGGATCGACGAGTACAGTCAATCAAAAGAACGGGACCTCGAACGGTACAGTGGCTTGCGCGTTGCCTGCTGAGCGCATGCGCATGCAACCTATCGAGGAGGTTGATCTAGCAGATCACGCGCCTCTAGCGAGCGACGGGTTACGGCATGATGTTCTTTTGTCCGACTTGAAGTCGCCGTACGAGCCGAATTTCGTAACCGAGCCTCCATTCGGTAGCCACAGAAGCACCGAGAGTGAGCTGCTGAGATTGGTACCCGAGGACGTTCCGCTTGTGCCGGAGGTGAAATATATTGTTCCCTTGGAGGAGTACAGCTCGTACCGGGTGCTTAGTGGCGCCAGATCCAACACGGCTATCAACCTTTTTCGCACCGGCTCGCAGTTTAATCTTAGTCGCTCGATGAAGGATCTGAATCGTCGGTCTATGTACGAGCCGCAAGCGATGCCGCTCGTGCCGCCGACCAAAGAGAAGATACGACCGACAAAGTCGTGCGAGCAGATTTCAAGGCGTCGCCTCGGACCGACGAATACCGAAGTTGCGGCGATGGAGAATTCGGCGGTCGACTTGCGAGCTTACAAGGTGAGATCGTCTCGCGATCGTCTACAATCGGTTACGCAGACGCGGGACGAGTCAGTTCCAGGGATGTCGAACTTGCGAAGCAGCGAGTCCAAGGCATCGCACCGAACGACTGAGACCATTCACACCGCGAAGAGCGACGCTAGCACCATGACCGACTTGGATGACGCTGTCATGAATACTGCCGTCGGCCCGCAACAACCTTACAGTCGGCACCGAGACGGCCCGTTGAGGCCGTCTTTGCACGGAGTCAAGGGGCCCGGCGATAGCGGCCGATCCCAAGAAGACATCATCCATTGGCTGCGGAGTTGTGACGATGAGGAGGTCCACCGTGACGACGTGTCGGATAGCGACTATTCGTCAAGCGCGTACTACAAGACGTCGCCGTCGTCGAGTGTCACCGACTTGGCATCGGCCAAACCGGTCGCCGCTAGCTGCGCGGGAGAGAGAAGGAAGAAAGAACAGGAAAGCGAAAACGTAGGTATGCACCTCTGTGGTCTTGACGTAATCTTTTTGTTAGCTTCTTCTGACTAAGCCTAGCTGATCTGCTAGCCGTCGGCCTTGATCCATGACGTCATTATTTTATTGCGTCTTACGTGTTTCGTGTTTCCTTGTTTCGTCTTTCCTTGTTAGGTCTTTCCTTGTTACGTCTTCCCATGACGTTATCATTTTATTGCGTCTTACGTGTTTCGTGTTTCCTTGTTTCTTCTTTCCTTGTTACGTCTTTCGTTGTTACGTGTTACGCTTTCTCAGCTCCTGCGCACACTATCATATGACTATGTTACATCTTTCATTGTTGCGTCTTTCGTTGCTACGTCTTTCTTTGTTACGTGTTACGCTTTCTCAGCTCCTTTGCACACAATCATATGATTATGTTACATCTTTCCTTGTTCACTACTATTATTATTACTACTAACTTTGCATTTCTGCAAGGCAACGTGGTCATCAGCCCCGTAAATGTATCGAGCGATCACCCCGTCACATCCGATGCCGGTCCCGACACGAAGAGAGTGGCGACCAAAACTCAGCTGCCGGCTCTTTTGTCGCCCGACACGCGGCCACCCTTGGACGGGTTGGATTTGAGCGAAAGCGAGTTTGTCAGCGAGACGGGTTACAGCGCGTCGGAGGAAGAGAACCGGGAGCCTTCCGATCGGAAGAAGGTGCCTAAACGGAAGCACAAGCCGCGGACTAGCACCTCTTCGGCCACTGGTCACTATCGTAAACTCGGCGATCCCGAAGTTACGCTCGTGTGACCCGTATCGCGCCGGCGTTACGGTTATTTATTAGCATGCCTAATGGAATTCGCTACTCACACTAAACTATTGTAGAACACGCTTGGTACAACCAGGTCGTCCCAAGCTAAGATGCGCAGTCAAAGTACACTTACATATTTATAGACATCCATTAATATATATATATATATATATATATATGTATATATATATATATATATGACATAATAATATAATATATATGACATAATATATAATATATTATATATAAATTTATTATATTATATTTAATATAATAATTTATAATATAATATATGTATAATAAATATATAATATGTATACATATATATGATGTAATATTATAGTAATATAATATAATAATATAATGCATATAATAATAATATATATAATATATAATTTTTATTGAATTTAGTATATGTAAAATATATATGAAATATATATGAAATTTCCTTACATAATTACGTATCAAAATTCTTATTGCAAGACATTCGTTAGCACGCCCGTAAAGACTTGCGATGTAATTTTTTTTTGTTTATGTTATCATTTTACTAACAACATTAATTTGTATATATATATATATATATATACTATGTATATATTATACTATGCTATGTATATATATACTATGTATATATGTACTATGTGTTTAGTCTTCTGTGGTCTAATAATGGATATTTGAATGCGCTGGAATCCTTTTGAATAAAAATTTATGCTAGGTTCAGAGTTGAGATCCTTGCTCATAAGCGTGCTGATTGGAAGTCTCGAAACCTTGGGTCAAAATAAACAGGGCACAATTTCTGGAAGAGGCGCAAGCCACGCCCTGTCCCACCACCCATCCCCTCGTCGCACATTGCACCCTCATGTGAATAGTGTATATAAAGTTATGAAAAGTATTTTCGGTTTATTTTCAAACCTTTTAGTACTTTTTATGAAAAGCGATTACAGAGAAATATTTGTTACGGCCATCTCGTGTGAAATCGCAAGATATTTTGATTTTATTATTCTTCCAAATTTTCCATGATTTTGCTCAATATGTTAGTTATTAGCTGGCTTTTAATTGCTTTCTTCCTCTGAAGCTCATACATTCACACATTATAGATATGCCCGAAGTAACTTATCGAAATATTTTCTCATCTACCGTACTAGCGCGAGGAGATGGAACAAAGAACTCCACCCGAGTGTTAAACTAACAGCTCTCCGTAATCGTGAATAACGCTTATGGTACAAATCGGTACTATCCTACTGAGCCTCAGACCCAGGAGTCTCATGGCACTCAATATCCTGCGATGCGAAGTCTTAAGAATGTTGTAAATGCAATGAGGACGTGAGGAAAAACGCATTACATGTACACAAAACTGCACAAAACATTTCACAAAACAAATTTACATACCTAAAACTTTTAAACAAGCCATGCAACTCCACAAATACATTTCAAAAATCAGATTCACATATCTACAACTATTAAACAAGCCACGCAACTCCACAAAAACATTTCATAAAACAAATATACATACCTACAACTTTTAAAAAAGCCATGCAACTTCGCAAAACATTTAAAAAATCAGATTCACATATCTACAACTTTTAAACAAGCCACGCAACTTCACAAAACATTTCAAAAAACAAATTCACATATCTACAACTTTTAAACAAACGAGGCAGCCATAGGTGAAGGTTTTGCTGCCTTCTTCAAGAGAGGAATCAGTCGCGCAGCGCTCTCTTTCTCCGCCTTAAGCTGGGCGATTATACGAAGGTCCCTCTCTCCGATCGCTTGAAGCTCGTTCTTATCCTCAATCATGCGCTGACTGAGATCCCACAGGTCTTCGCACCATTCCCCAAATTCCAAATTTCGCTGAATCAAAAGGAGGCGCTGGATCTCTGCATCAAGGAATTTGTCGCAAAGGAGGTAGTAGTTCAGCCTCGCCGCTTTAAAGTCGCTCAGTTTTTCGTGGTGGTTGAGACGAAGTTCTTCAAGAGAATATTCAATGCGCTCTTTAAGGCTGGCCATTGCAGTTCTTTGGTGTTCAAGCGCCTGTAACTTCTAAATTAGATAAGATGGTGCATATTCATTGAAGTGTGAATCTATCCATTTACCACCTCTCCGTCTATTTACCTATCTAGCAATCTTGCTTTCTATATATTTGTCTATTATTCCTTTTTATCTATCTATCTTTCTATCAATCAATCAATCAATCAATCAATCAATCAATCAATCTATCTATCTATCTATCTATCTATCTATTTATCTATCTATCTATCTATCTATCTATCTA
>QQSS02225186.1:0-10551 GCA_003687565.2 Craspedacusta sowerbii | reverse complement strand
ATGCGCATGGACATAGCAAAATGCTGATAAGGAAATCAGCGGCTCAATGACCGCACACAAACACACGCACACACACGCACACACATATACGAATAGTCTATCTTAAATTTAGAGATTAAGATCGTCTGATGAGTGCGCATAGCACGAAACAGACTGTCAAGATGTGACTCAGTAGATTTTCTACACTCTTATATACATAAGTATATATATATATATATATATATATATATATATATACATATAATTTATTTATTGAATGGACGTGTGTAGTTTGACAAATTCTTTTTTTTTTTTGCCGTCAAATGCAGTGCCGTCTGATGCCTTTCCTCTAATCCACCACAGGTTGGGAAAATATACTTATATAATAAAGAAGAGTATGGTAGAGGTTCGGATTCGGGAAAAGAAGAAGATAGGAACTTCAGAAGAAAGTGGTGTGGCGTGGCGTGCCGATGTGACGATTGACGTGTGTGACGATTTTGGGAACACCTGGTTGGAGGAAATCAGCAATTTGGTGGCGAGAACTGGTCCTGGTATAAGCAAGATAAGGCAAGTCGAGAACGAGTGCGTCCTGTATACGAAAAATGCTTATCAACGAACAACTGTGCGATCGCATGTTCGCCTATACTTAAAGAAATAATCAACTTATATTGTAAAGACGCCGCACACATGCACAAGCATAGACGCATCTTTGGAGTTATTTGTTGAAGTGCTTCTGAAAACTCTATGCTTTCTGGCCTACCTTTGGTTTTCCAGCAGTAGCGTCTGAACGACATGCCGGGTACATACGCTTGAAGTATATAAATACTGAGAACGTTTCATGCTGTTGGGAATGCCGTTTTTCTTTTAGACTCCTTTCATTGGTTATTCATGTTCACTGCGAGGAAGTAGCGATGCAACTAGGGTGTGCATATCCGCCGAAGTTATTCATCTTCAGCCAGGTGCGACTTTCAGGTGTGTTTTGGTGACGACTGCGTCTACATCTCTTTTCCAGCTGGGTGGTTTGTTCCTTTTAAGTTAACAGAACTAACAGCGTTCCGACATCTGACATGCCTTCACAAAGCCAAAGATGTCGCAGCTTGGTCCATTTTGTTACCGGCTTTATCTGATGCACACGAAATTGTTCTCACTTCTAGCGATTGTCGAGATTTGGACAAGAGAATGACAACATACAGGAAGAATGAAGAAATCGGTTTTCTAACATATCATAGACCGTGACAATAAGTTATTTGTAACCTATGAAGCAGCTTTAGTTAAATCAATTTTTTTTACCTCTGATGAGTCCCTTGGCCGGGACGTAAGACTAGCCATGTGACGTTTTTTTCGCGCCTTTGCATTTGTGCCTTTTGAAAGTTCATATGCAATTCATTCAATGCTTACAAGTGTGCAATAATTTGAAAAGGCCAACCATGACGTGTTGATAATCCTAACTTGCCTTGACTAGCAGCCCAGGTGATAGCTTTTAACGATTTGCCGACTTCTTCCTCTAAACTTCACGTTGATGACACCGCTGGTCAACAAAGAAGTTTCATGATAACTTTGAGTTGCCTGGATACAATTTCTGACCCTGATTTCAGAACTGCAATCAGATTTTTTGTAGCATGTATAGTTTCATGATGAAAGCTTATATGTAAATACACGGATTTAAGAATATTTCATAGACAAAGTACTACTTTTTAAAAACATTTTTATTGGATTTTTTCTTACGTGTTCGTTGATTAACATGTTTAGTGAATATTTCAGACAGGTTATCGTTCGTCTGGCAACAGGCATAATTGATATCTTAATTGATAATTGGCATCTCCGAGAACAGCTCACTACATTCTGCCTATGGCTATCGTCATGTAAAAGGTAGTGTAGGTGTTTTTTCGCTTTGATCAATCAGCATCCCTGAAGATTGTGCGGATCGCACTGACAATATGATATGCTGCTAATGTGCTGCGATTTCACAACGAAATTATAATGACAAACTATAACACGCAGCATCTAGAAAATAAACATTTTTACTTTGGTTGCCACCTACGTAACTAAAATAAACAATGGGCACCCAATCAGATCTCAAATCGCTTGATTAAACGGATTATGCGATTGGGTGAACTAAAAGAAATCTTCAATGCCGTTTGCCATACCCATCTTGCAGATCGCAATTGTCCAGTCTGTCTCTTTAGTTTATCCCCAAACGTTAAACTTGGCTTGATAAGACATGTTGCTAAAACAATGGGTAAAGCTAATTCTCAAGGGCTCCAATACCTTTCAACGAAATTTCCGAAAATTAGTGCAGCTAAATTGAAAGAGGGATCTTTTTGTTGGACCAGAAATCGTGAAGCTTATATTGGATATTGAAATTGAACGGAACCTCAGCCCAGTGGCAGTTGGAAGCTTGGCTGACTTTCAAATGGATGTGCGGAAAGTGAAAAGTTCTTTTGGTGGAATAAGAATTCCCATACATATAGGGAAGGATTGGAGAAACTCACTGATGCTTATGGATTGGATATGGAAGTGGATTGTCGAAAGTTAGGTAAAATGCACTTCCTGCATTCCTCTCATTTAGATTTCTTTCCCAAAAAACTTTGGTGTAGTGAGTGACAAGCAAGGGGAACTCTTTCACCAAGAAACCAATTTCATGTAAGTTAGTTGTTTGGAGTTCATGGCATTGTATTTTATTACGGCTGGGAAACCCCCGGAAGGATAAACAATAGCATCGAAATACGATTGGTTGCTTCAAGCCCTGCTGCTGAAACCGGTTATGCAGGTTTCATAAATGCACTTAGAACTGTCCAGTCTCCTCCACGCTTTCCACAGCGCTGTTTTCCCACTATATCTGGCATTTCTGAACACGTCTCGTAGCGAAGTCAAGACGAAGGCAATCCAAAGTCCACAGTGCGGAAGGGAAAAGACGTGCCTAGTTCACGAGTTTGACACACTTTAACCCATTCTGTCTTCCTCACTGCAATAGAAATCTGCATTTAAGCAACAACGGCATCGCGATGCCATGATACGCGACCAAGCTAGGGTTAAGACCTATATCATCTTCACTGGGATAAGATATTTCCTCGTTATTAAAGAAGGCCACGCTTGGACCCAAGCGATATATGCACAAGGAAAGAAGGGGCATAAAATCAAGGTTCATGAGAAATGAAAATTGTTGTTGGTGTTGCTGTTGTTGTTGTTGTTGTCGATGTTGTTGTTATTGATGTTGTTGTTGTTGTTGAGCCCGTTTCAGGGTTATGATTTAGGGTTAAACGTAAGTAGAGTAACAGACAACCCCTTCGGATGATTAGACTGATAAATCTACACACTGAGGTTCCCCTGTGTCTTTGCGTGCCTACTTTGACACGTGACGTCACCGCTTCTATTTATCGTGCTTGGTCTACCATTAGTTCTTCCGGGTGTAGACGGCAACGTTACTTATGAATTTGTAGTCATTGTCCGTACCGCTTCCCCTCATCATTTGATTGAATACCTTCTTCCTTAGAAGTCTCTCATTAGCTATACGCCTCCAGCGGCAGGTGATAAGTTACGAGTAGCATATAAGCGACTTGTTGTTTTTTCGCTGCTGGTTGCGCTATAGTATGCGCAAAACTATATTTGTTAGGTTGGAGTTTCTCTGTAAATAAGCTTGCTTCTTGCTCTTGGTCATTTGGCACTTAGAAACCCCACCGAGGCAGCAAGGAGGTATGATCTGCTCTTACTAGTTCTAAAATAGCTTAGCGGCGCTAGATTTCATTCGGTTGTTGGAATTGATTTACCAATCGCTTATAACATTTTGATTGCTAGCATTTCGTTTCGGAAGGTTCACATACGGACTTGTTGGTCATGTTGCATCTGCCGTTTCTCTAAAAAAAAAAAGTCTGGAGCCACCCAGTACGTCTTTCCTGCCTTAGGTGGGGGTGAGTTGTCCCCAGATGAAAGCGCTGCAAGTCAAAAGACGCTGCCAGTAGCACGGCTCATTGCGTGTTTCGTTTTCGGAGAGGGACAATTATTCAAGAATAGCCAGGTAGCGTCCACGATATTTAACAGAAAATTTTACAGTACAGCCCCAGAGTTTACGTCCACACTTGTCCGCAAAAGCGCTCATTTGACCTGACTCACATCCATATTTCTACTGGCCATCATTCGTTCTGCAAAAGCGCTCTATCAGCAAGGCAGCACACGACTCTGGTCAGCAATGCATTGCGCTAAAGGGAGATGCATTTTTTTAAATATTGCACGCCATACTCTCGTTATTTGACTGTCATGTTCCGTTACAAACAATAACAAACTACTCGACTGGTTTCTTGGCGTGCGGAATGACGCACCATCAACTTGCATCAGCTTGACAGTGCAGACGGGCGGGTTGAGAGGAGGCCGATGTAGTTGACTCAAAACCAATGGCTTAACTAGGTTAGCCAACAAAACAGCACAGAAAAGGCAAGCTGCTAGTTTTCTGAAGTAGGAGAATCCAGATTTTGCTGCTGGTAGGAAACCACACCGTCAATCAGACGTCATATCAACTCAATCAAGATTAGAGACCTCTTCTAAACCAGAGCACAGGTAGCTTCCTTCAGTACTGTCTCATTGCAAATTGAAACAGGTAAAGTTTAAAAGTAAATGGAAAGCAGGGTCTTCTCGTGCAACGCGTGCACTGCATAGCATAGGCCAGTATATGGATACTTACGCCAAGTCCCTCATCTGCGCTCGGCGACAGCTTCGTCATCGGCGGGCAGCATTTACACGCCTTGCACCAGCAGGATCCGTGGGCACGTACGAAAAACCGATAGGCATCAGAACTTGCAAGATTACTAAAAAATCAATGAACCCCAAGGCAATCTCTCGATCGAAACTCGAAGCCGCTGTCGAATCTACTCTAACACTCGTCGGAAATGTCTCGCCAATCTGAGGATCACGAGTTGTGATTTTCAACGTAGTTGTGATTTCTCTTCACTGTATGTACTACACAAAGGGACGTTTGCCTCAAACGAAAGAACCGCATATACGAGTATATCTAGCAGGCACAAGCATACTCATGAGAGTCGAACTAACGCCAGCCTCAACTTATTCTCAGACAAACGTAACGCAGTTATGATCGCTTTTAAATGACGATCTATGATTAAAAAAATATCGGAAGAGATCATGCCCCATTTCCAAATCGAGTTCTTCACACGAAAGCTTAATTCATCAGCGTTCGCAATAACAACATACCAAATTGTTAAAAAGAGGTAAAAAAGACTGATGTTCCCACTGCTATTAAATACCCTAAAAATAAGGCAGTAAGGACATAAAAGCATGCATTCCCGCATGCGTAGGTTCCTCAATCAAGTCTGGATACATAAGTAACCTAAGAGTTAGGTCAGACCTTGCATAGCGAAGTCAATGCCGTGAAAGTAAGATAGAGGGAACATGTACGAAGGCAAGCCGCGCGCAGCGTCCTGATGATTATTCTGCACGCCATATTTGTATAGAAAAATTATTCCGAGTAATCCAGCGGACAAAGAATAAAAGAAAGAGACGATTTGCTTCCCACGGCGTGCAAACGCGGGAGTTTTTATTTCACGAGGGTGTCTCTTCGGCATCTCTCTGTGAAGAAACAATTGCTATTTTTCATAATGCATGATTGCAAGTGCGATTCAAGGACGCGGCCAAAGTTGAGGATATTTTTTGTGCTGTCCGTATCTGTCTATAAAGCATGTACCTCCAACTTCTCCTGACGTTAAAACCCGACAGGTGACTGCGACAGAAATTTCAAAGGGCTACACCCACATCGCATCCAGTGAATCATGCATTTGCTTAGGAGGCAAAACTTAGAGCAGCTGGTAAGACACTAGCGAAGCGTAATTTTTTTCTATAGAATAATCGGTTTCTAGAAGTGCCAGAATAAGTTGCTATATATGTATGTATATATATATATATATATATATGGGTGTGTGTAGGTGTGTATGTACAACGGCAGAGCACTAACCACCAGAGCAACAGGGTGTGGTCTTTGGAAAGCAGAAAGAATGGGGATTTTCGTCCTTACTTGATGATTACAAGAAATCAAGCACTAGCCTTAACCATAGACATCGTGACAAGGTTGCGCTCTCACTTTTAAGTATAGTCACATGCTATTTGACGATTGTTTCCGATACTCCCTGCTTCCACGTCTTGACTGGGAAAAATGATACTTGCATTACTGCACGATTCTGGCGAGCGATTGGACGTAGGCATTGCTAGCGGCTTAAGCAAGACGAAGGTCTCGTCTAGACAGGATTATTTCTGTTTGCCGGTATGAAAATTCTGCGTCTCCATGGCATTACTCACATTCCAATTCAAAATATATGAAGTCGAACCCAGTTCTGGGGCATGAAGCTTCGACTTTTAAAACGAATTAATCGCATTGGCGCCTGATTGTGAAGAGTGTTTGGAAGGAGACCTCGATAGCAGCTCACGCAAGGTATGAGCCTCGTCATGACAGGTTTGTCGTCTTCTTCAGTATGGGAAATTTCGCGTCTCCTCAACGTAACTCACACGAAGATTTAATACGTAAAACTCAAGCCCTGGTAAGCACATGGAAAAATCAAATACACAATTTAACAACAAATAAGCAACAAGATGTTCGAGAAGTCT
This sequence comes from Craspedacusta sowerbii, assembly GCA_003687565.2. NCBI lineage: Eukaryota > Metazoa > Cnidaria > Hydrozoa > Limnomedusae > Olindiidae > Craspedacusta > Craspedacusta sowerbii. The sequence goes on along the minus strand of QQSS02225186.1, from coordinate 3,969 downwards.
CCCAAGCCACAGGAGATCCATTCTTAAACATACATTTTCACGTGCAGATATATTTGCTACAAAACCTGCACAAAATAAAAACCACATTGGCGAGCAGGCATAAATTCCAAGTCCACACCAAACATCGACTAATTAACACACGACACAGAACGTGACGGGTGCTTAATTTATCATATATTGACGAAACAAAAAAAAATATCCTCGGATAAGAATTTCTGAACTCTTCACTAGCGGCATAAAATTACAAGCAACCAACTATAAATGAACAAAAACCGAGATGTCGATTGAAATGACCTTATTAGGCGAGATTCTGCCTCTACTTGACTGCAGGCACCGGACACATGCAATTTAAACAGCAACGCAATCGCAACCGCACGCATAACAACATTCAAAGTACGGCAAAGTAAACAAAGCCCAGAAACAACATCAAAGTGAGAGAGGAAGAGAGAGAGAGAGAGAGAGAGTGTGTGTGAGAGTGAGAGAGTGAGAGTGTGTGTGCGTGTGTGTGAGAGAGAGTGTGTGTGTGTGAGAGAGAGAGAGTGTGTGTGAGAGAGAGAGAGAGAGTGTGTGTGTGAGAGAGAGAGAGAGTGAGAGTGTGTGTGTGTGTGAGTGTGTGAGAGAGAGAGACTATGGCATAACGGCAGTTAGAAAAATTCAGCAATGTTGTTCAAATTCTGCTCCTCAAAGCGATCTCGACGCAGGTGCGATGTCGCTGCGAATCTCTCCACCATGCGATCCATGCAACAAGGAACCCTGCGTTAAATACCTCGATACCTCAACTAACAATGAAAACATTTCGTTAGTGAAGTTTTCAGCAAAGCTAATCGCCACCGAGGGAAAACGGCTTTAAAAATCGAACGCAAGAAAGACATGTTCAATCTTTTTCAGTTCACACCAGAGGTTGCACCACAGCATGAAGTAAAAACAATATTTGGCGCAATATGCAGAATTCCTCTATGAAGTAAGAAACACACGAAGTCCTGCACATTAGCATAAGCCATGACCTAAAAAACGCTGACCTACGTATCAAATGAAAATATGCAGTCTGCACACGCAATTTACGAATGAAGTAAAGTTGTATAGCGTAGCCTACTTCAACTTTTCCGACGTAAAAAAGAAAAAAAGAAGTTTTCCCAGGATAACAAGCTCTATCCGAATCCAAACCTTACCGAAGACGTTCGTAAAATTTCCAATGGCAGCAAATCCTCTCCAGTTGCGGTTAGTGTGCTCAGAATCAACTTTCTCCACGCACCGATTTTAACTACGTATCTAACCATAAACTTAAAAAGGGGACACTCGCATAATGCTACGCAAAGCATTCTTATGGTTGAACTTAAACAATGACATTCCTTGCAAACGCGCTCGAACCTAAAGAGGCTTCGAAAACTTCACAATAAATCTTCAAGATTTCCGATCATTCCCTTCTTGTGAGAAACAAAAATGGAACAGGAAACATGGCATCCATAAAAGCAATGCGAAATTTTCCAGATCTGATCTCACATCTTAATGTACAACATCTTAAATAATTCGGCGATAAATTTTCTACAATGCCATATTCAAACGCAAGTAGGACAAATAAGATTGCTCCCGAGTCTAAGCCTGTTGACTCATCTGTGCGAGATCACAGTTACGGCTTGTGCGACATGACCCAGGATGTCAAGTCTTGAGGACTTCTTTGAAGTTGAGAGCGGTGTAGAACAGCAGATAGGCGGCATTTGTCTATGAAATATGCGGTATGCAGACGCGTAAAAAAAATTGAGAAACCATCCACATCAAAAGCAACGTCATCAGTCATATTTATTTCAAAAGAAACTCCACGGAAATATATGTTATATAAATTTAAACGGCAACCGAGAGAGAGAGAAAGACGAAGGCGAATTTGATTTTCTTTCTTCAAACGTTCGAGACTGGGACGAAATTTCAGTGATTTTCCCGTCACGGCCGCGATTTTGCTAATTGCAAGCGGGATAACTCGCTTAACCCGTGTTTTCTGTCATCGCAACTATGTCTAAGACAACCTCTTAAAAGCTCTTTTTTTTTCAACTACATACAGGGAAAATTTCACGAAAGTGAAATGCCTCGGCGTCAGCAGCTCTCTGCAGTTGAAGCACCACAATCCCTGACGCCAGTTCGCCTCCCCGAATCCAATCGCGGCCAGCGCTTGTCAGACAACCTACAGCTGATTTACCCCCTGTGTTAGCATCATGATACTTATGCTTGTAACTAAGAAACTGGTTTTGCATAATATGAACTACTATGTCTGATGACCTTTTGCGAAACCAGGTAGTTTTTTTTTAAACGCTGAATTTCGTAAGAACCACATAATTAATCAGAAAGTCTGGTTATCCATAGTCATTGGTCACCGACCTTTGTGCTATCGCTGTCCATCTCCTTGACCGCACTATCATCATAGGTGTACCACTGGTTACGGTGGGCATTCTCACAGTAGGCCGTGTAGTGACCACTTTCAAAGCTGCCATAGTGGTTTATAACTCCATAGAGCTTGAAGTTGGCATGCTTTGATGGAGGGCCAACTATATGCTTGGTCATGTTAAGATCGCTGACCGGAAAACTCACATTCGTCTGCATCTTGTTGTGAAAGCGACCATCAAAAGAAAATCTATAAAAATAGAACAAATACAGAAATCAATAACAAACAAACGCATATTTTGCATAAAATTTTTCACTTAATTTAAAGAACATGACTTTTCCGGAAAGAAATCTTCGAATAAACGATAGTTTTCTATTTAGATTTCTCTTTTGGAGTTTTGTATTTTTGGATTACGATTACACCAATGGATTACATTTTCTTCTTAAATTTGCTACAGCAACCTTCATTTCCAAGAATAAATAAATGCACTACTGATACAGCTACTTCACGCTCAAAATGGTTGCATAAAATCAGGGTTGACAAACCTTTTCAGCTGGATGATAAGTACCGGGGGTAACTTCCATATCTGAATTGTCTTGACTGCATCACGATAGCAGCGGCACTGCGAGCATTTCCTTAAGTAAATACACAAAGTCAGTTACAAGATTTTATGGTAAAAAAAAAATTGAGAAAAGGAAAGAACAAATTAGACTAACTTCGTAGGCGCAGGAAGTAAGATAGCCAAAAGAAAAGGAGTCTAGCACTGTGCCAAGATGCCTAGTGTAGTGCAGGTTGACTTCCATCCTACGGCTAGATAAAGCACTAGACACACGAGAGGCCAAGGCTCATTGAGGCGGTGGGCAACTTCTCAAGCTTTTAAACCAGTTTGATAGTCAAGATGCCCGCGCATGCTAGACAGAAGCATGATACCCAAGACAAAGCAGCACAGGACAGACTCAAGATATCAGCTGTCACTAGATAATGGATTACTGGGCCAGCACATGAGCACATGGTAGTATTCCAACGCCTACTGAAACTATCGACTCGAAGTCGCGCCAAACCCAACCTGACAGCATTTGGGACATGGGCTTCAAAAAGCTTCACTATTGGGGAACATAAGTCGAACGCACTATAAAGCCTAGCTAACAACACTCGCATCTCAAAAGAAGTATACACGAAACACATGCGAGTTCACGAAAAAGAAGAAATGATGCAAGCGGAATACCAGCTATTGTTGCCCCCAATCGTCTCAAACTTCGTGAACGACTCAATACAATCCTAAAAATTCAGTAAAACGTATTTAATATTACACTTTGACACACCCACATACACATACACGAGCACACATGTATATAAGCGAGCTCCTGTATTCTCTCGATCTCTCAAACAAACACACAGAGTCTCTTCTAAGGACAGAAACCTAAGCCCACATAAAATATAAATTTAGAGCCTTGTAACATGACCGCTGTCGCGCAGCAATTTTAAGCAACTATCCTGTAAAAAATAAACTATTCTCGTGACCTTATCATGCATACACAATGATTTCGCTTCTTAAACTGCTATCTATGAGAGAAACTCGTACAAATAGGTACAAAACA
>QQSS02225175.1:0-10551 GCA_003687565.2 Craspedacusta sowerbii | reverse complement strand
TCCATCCATCCATCCATCCGTCCATCCATCCATCCATCCATCCATCCATCCATCCATCCATCCATCCATCCATCCATATGTCCATCCATCCATCCACCCATCAATTCATCTATCTATCCATCCATCCCTTCCTTCAGTTTCGGCTGACTAGCTACTTGGTAGCTGTTGGGCATGGCTTTTGTTTAGAGTTGAGACTTTAAATATGAAGAAAGTGGTGTGAAGCCTGTTTATTAAAGCATATTTAATATTTAATATTTTGCTTTATGAAGTCACTTGCACCCGTGGATCTCTACAACCGCGAGCGCATCTCTGCGGCATCTGATGGTTCTCGTGGTGCGCGTCGGTCGTTCAGTTGGAAGCCTTCTCATCTTGACAGCGGCATGAGTGTCGCCATAGAAGAAATGCAAGGCAGCGATGACTGGAAACTTGAGGTTCCGAAGATGTATATGGTATCCGTGAGTGACAGGCATGGTGAACAGTTGGTATTGCGGAAGCAGGTACACTGTCTAATGTGTGCTAGCTACTTCTCTATTTGTCGTTCCGTTAAAGTCCCACTACTTCTTAATTTTCATATCTATACTTTTCGAATAATTTTGAACAGTCCATATCAAGGAAAGCTATCACTTGAAACCATTTAACTCAGTTGATGTCTTTTTTTTTGCTCTAGCGTCAGTAATACTTGTTGGTACATTAAAATATATTTGTAGGTCAAAATTGAGGGTGGCGTTGAAGAATGGCTCAACGCCTTGCTGGCTGAGATGCATCGCTCCCTGAGGTGTGAGGTGCAGAAATGCATTGACTTGATAAACAGCAATGCCCCGGTCGAGGATTGGATCTTAAGGTTCTGCGAGCAAGTGGATATAATTGGCCTCGTGTACCTGTGGACTCGGGAATGTGAATGTGGAATAGCCGATATCCGACTGGATCGGAAGGCTTTGAGCAATACAGGAAGAAAGTTTTCTTCTCTTGTCAACAAAGTCCTCCAAATGCTCAGTAGAGGCTCATGGAAAACATCTTATCCAAATTTGCAGTGCGTCCAACGAGCTCGTTTGGAGTCGGTGGTCGGGGTTGGTCTTACTCTTACTCATTTCGTGTGGCTTGTTCATATTTCCGAGACGTCGCATGGTAACGAGGCTCTACATTACTAAAATATACATTTTGTTGACGCCCTTGTCAATCAGTTTCCCTTAAGAGGAGGTCTTACAGGCATGAATGTGGCTTAAGACTCTGCAATCATGAAGAAGTGGGTTGTTAAAGCTTGTTTGTTTACTTTAAGGTGGGCCTGCATCTTCGAGATAATCTTGACGATCTTCCTCTGCGGAAAGTCAGGGACTGCATGGATTTTGACTGGTTAAAAAATCTGCGCTACTATAAAGGCTCGTCGGGTGCCCGTCCGCTTGGACAGCACGAAAACCCGTCGTGCGATCTTACCATCAGCATTTTGCACGACGTGTTCAGCTATGGGTACGAGTTCCTCGGCTGCTGCAATGCCATCGCTCTAAGTCCCGGTACAGAGAGGTGCTTCCTGATTTTAGCTAGCGCACTATCAGCCGCTCAGCCTTGTCTCATTTCTGGTCCGCCAGCCGTTGGAAAGAGCTCTATTGTGAAGGTAAGAAGTTGATTGGCTCATTGGATGGCGATGCCACCAGTTGGTCCGAGTTAAGCAACGTTTTGGAGCTGCGCCTATGAAAGCACCCAACGATACCTGTTTTCTGTGGTCTTTGGCGTGTTTAATTGACTTAGCGTTACATTGAGATGCTGTTCATATTAAGTAGTTAAACCAGGAATCAGTGGCATAGGTTTTGCGCTTTATCCAAGCTTCAATCTTACCATGTTCCAAATTCAATTTATTTAATTTAAGTTGTTTCAATTTGATGCTTACAGTAGCTTCTTAGAGCTGAAAGATCGTCCTTGAGCTTTCAAAATTTCTTAATTCTGGGAATGTGCTGAAGTTATGGCTATGGCTTGTGTTTTTTAGAGGGCTGCTGTCCCAATGAAGTTTATTTCATAAGCGCATTTAATCCTGTTTCAAACGTCGCAGGAATTTGAAGCTGGATCTAAAGCGTGCTGATAATAACTTTCATAAACATTTCGAGTTCTAACTTTGATCATTGTTTTTTTTTTAAATTCAATTATCTAGAGCCTGTCGCATTTCTTTGGTCAGCACTTACTTGAGGTGTCATGCACTCCGAACATGTCTGCTGAGGCTGTTTCCAGAACATTCGCCGGATGTGTCTCTGGTGGCAGCTGGGCTTCTCTGAACGAATTCAATCGATGCTCATCGGATGTCAGGTCGCTGATTGATCATTACTTAACCTCGCTGTACCAAGCTGTTCGATTGCACGCTGGTGTTTGCCAAGTGCAACCATATGAAGAGGTATTAAATGTTCTCATGTGATCCATTGTGCTTATAAAGGTCTTCTATAATTTAGTTTCCTGACGTGCCTCCACCAATAAATAAATAAGTATATATATATATATATATATATATATATATACATAAATATATATATTACTTAGCTCTCCGCAGTTCCTCTAGCGCCAATTAGGGGATACTGCTACATGAGATTTCTAACGTGTCCGATCATTTGCTATGTAGATTGCCTCATCTACGCTTAAGTCTACTGCCTCATATTCTTGAACGTCCACCTCCATTTATAGTCCTATTACTTTCTCCGACTGAGTGAAAAGCATGTCTCTCGTTAGCTGGAGATGGTAGAGTCCAGTAACCCTGTTGCGCTTTATGCTTTCTCATTTCATTGCAACGATCTAGAATTTGCAAGGAAACCGTGCCTATAGTAATCATCAACTACAGATATCTATACATATATATATATGTAAAATATTTCGATCAAATTATAGCGTTATATCGTGAAGCTATAGCAAAAAATTTTGGTGCGCCTGTATGAATGCTGCATACCCATATTGAATATGTACCTAAAAATGTATATTTATATATATATATATATATATATATATATATATATATATATATATATATATATATATACATAAATAAATGTAGATATATATAATTTGAGTATCAAGTATGTTTTGCATGGAACACATGTGCGGAGTGTTTTCGGGTGCTTCTGTTTATAGCTCAGCCTCTCCAGATCATTTTCAGTATTTGCAACAGCGCCTGCATCCTTCTGGCAGGCCTCCGCTCCTGTGCTGCGTTCCTTGTTTCGAAACGTTAGCGTCTCTTTCCCCGACGTTGTGGTCATCCTTCGCACCCTCCTGGCTGCGCAGGGGTTCAAAAGCATAAAGTGCTTGTCCGAAAAGATCAGGATGGTGAATGATCTCTGCTCTAGCCAGATGTGAGTTTTTCTACAGACTTACTTTGAAGCGCATATTGTGCTAATGGCTTGCCATAGACCTTGCCTCTTTGAATAGTTTATGATACTTTCCGGAGTTCAAAACGGGGTTCTTCTATTTTTTTCCATTCCTTCTCCTTTCTCCAGTTTCTATTGTTGGCACAGCAAGCGCATGGGCTGCTAATCTTGGATTCTTTTTAGACCTTGCCAGTCTCAGATGGGCTTTGGTCTCCCGTCATTGATCCGCATCGTGAAGCAGGCAGGGCACCGCAGGCAGCAACTTGGGGTTCAGAGTTCCGTCGCTGACGCGGACGTGCCGGCGATGGCGAGTCCAGCAGGTTTTGTCACAACGTTTTCATTGTCAGGTGCTGGCAATATTTGTCTCATGCTGTCGTCTCCTTTGCATATTATGCATGCTCTAATGAGCTCATTTAATTCTCACTTTTCACCATGGCACGCGTGTGAAAGATGTTTACTTTCATTCAGGCAATACTAATATTCCAGCCTACAGAGCTTTTTTTACAAATTTTATTTTTTCAAATTCTTCCCCCGCGCTCCTTTTTTTTTAGATGATAGATTATTTGGGCACCACGATTTAAGTGCTTCTAATTCTAATTCAAACTAATCCTGCTCAAATTACTACTTCCAGGTCTAAGCATAGGTAAATTCGCAGAATGGCAGCATTAAAATGCCTGCACAGTGCTACTCTGGCCTGCATTTCTTTTAAATCGTTGACGTGTCCATGCGTGGGGAAAACTGGCACAAACGTTTCACACAAACGCCATTGGCGAAAAAATGGAAAAGAATATTAACCTTTCACACGAACTTCAATGACGAAAAAATGAATACATAAACCTTTCACACAAACTCCTATAGCGAAAGGAGTTTCGGGTCAGATCATTTCAAGCTGGTCCTTGGCACATGCATGATACTTTTCCAATGTCTTTGGTTTTCCAATGGTTTGCTTTGATGGTTTGCTCTCGACTCCCTTGGTATTAAATAAAATAATTGTATGGTATGCCGTTGAATCGCTGAGCGGCCTCATCCATAAAACAAATTAGTATTCTTGCAAGATGGTTCGCATGGAAGTACTGCATGTGTTTGCCATTTCCCACTCCTCTTATATCTTTGCGAGCATTTCCCCTGCTTGAGCTTCTGCTTTGCGTTCAACCTCGTCAGTAGCTGTCGCTGTCTTTTGAATCTGGTTACTCGTCAATCTCCTAAGGTAGTTGGCTTTCAGACGTGCTCATAGTTCTGCAAGAACGCGGATGCACTTCGAGGTGGCGTGCGCCTTTGCATTTCTTCCCCGCAGAAAGACTGTGCTACAATGTGCTGATCTCTATCAAAATACTTCCCAGCTTTTCAGACTCCTTTCCAATGATGCCCAGTGTATAGGAAATACTCAATTTGACGAAGGAGACCTGTGCCTAGTCCTGTTCTTTTAGATATTTTAGCAGGTTTCCGTTTTTTTCCGGAATCTTCGCGAATTTAATGCGGTCTACCTTTAGGCGCGAAAGGCACAAAAGACAAGGTTACTGGCCGACCGGTAACATCGTTGCCTGATCTTACTCGCTGGGAACTGGGTGTGGTTGCCCAGGCACTTGTAGAATGCATTTTGCCTCGTCTGCTTGGATCTGTGAGTTGATTGTTTGTGTTTCTAGATAAACTTAGCAGAATGAACGATCCTCTTAAGAAGTTTCCTGACTTAACAAGCCGGTACTTATTTATTATATCTTACTTATAGGCGTACGATTAGTAATTAGTCAGTGAAAATGGAGTAAGTGGCATACGCTTAACCCGCAAATGAAGAGGAGTCGTGACAGTCCAATGAACGGCATCAAATTCACTGACATATGCTTATTTAGAACCAGGTAATTTTCAACTCGATTATGCAAGACGTGTTTGGCGACGTTGTGGGGACGTCTGCCTTTCCTATCAGAAGTACAAAGGCAGAAGATATCGTGGAGGAGGCTTTGGATGGAATTATCAAAAGCAGAAAGTTGTCCGCTCACAAGCCGTGGATGAGCAAAATCATGCAGCTGTACCAGCTGTCTCTTGTACATCAAGGTGAGTAGTTATCTTTGGGCTCTCGACAGCCTTGTTTAGAGTTCTCAAGAGGCTTTTACGGCAAGAGAAAGGGGATGTTGGTCCACATTAGTGAGCATACCGACATTGGAAATGAGTTACCGCTGCGGGAATGAGCTCGCTCGCTGCAAGTGCGCCCCGTGGTTTGCTTGGAGTAATCGGTCCAATCAACTTGGAGATAAGCAGCGGGAGTATTTTGCTTCTATTAAGCTCACCAGAAATTTCTTGTCAAATGCATATCAAGTTTTGAGAGCGGCATTTAAGTCAGGGGAAGAATTTGCAATGACTCGCGTTTTCCGTCGATCTTGATGACGACGTTAATGGGGTCGCTCGTGGATGACGCCAACGGAAAGTAAATGATCTTACTCGTCGTCAAAGACTTTTTTTGAGGTCCAGGGAATCGGTCTAACTTTACTCAATGTGGTTGTCAGCATGAGGAAAAAGATGTGGCTATTTGTATGTGACGTAGCCTAATTCAGACTAGAACACAGTCAAGAATTGTTTGCGCACGTACTGCAAAATTCTCTTGTGTTGCTGGGAAGCTCGGAAACGCAAGAAAACTCTACAGAAAACATTCATTGGGTTGCATGAGCTGTTCCGATTGGATTTTTGTAGGCCATATAATGCGAGTTTTCTCTACAGAAAACATTGATTCGGTTACCAGCGTTGTTGCGATCGGAGTTTTGTAGGCCATATTATGCTAGATTTGGCAAGGCCAGCCGTAGATGTGAGATCTACGGTGACTGAATTGCTTCAAGTTATTATGAACTCTATTTTTTATTTATTTCATTTTTGGCTTTGTAGAGTAACTGAAATTTATTTGTAACCCTTCCGTTTCAAATAGCGATCATCGTGAGTGGACCAAGTGGTTCTGGCAAGACTAGTTGTATAGCGAGTTTGGTTGAGGCTTTGAATGAGGCCTCAGCAAAGATGAGCGGCTCTTCTCCTGCGTCCTGCTCACACAAGTTTGAGCGCATAAACATGCTGGCCGTAGCCGATCTCAGCAGTATGTTTGGCCGCTGCACTGAGGCTGGAGACTGGGTCGATGGCGTGTTTTCGGCCTTATGGCGCAAGGCAAATCGGCAGCAGTCTGTGCACCAAGCTGTTACGTGGATTGTTCTTGATGCACCGCTGCATGACTCTTGGAGCGAAGACATCAAGTGCATAGTCTGCGATTCCCAGGCATGTAATTAATATAACCATCTTATTGGGCTACTCTGCTACGATGATAGGCAACATATTGCTGTTATAATGTCAGCGGGCGTCTCCATTAGAAAACTCCATTCATATTAGAGAGTTCTTGAGTTATTTGAGTCGCCCACCCAGTGCCCATGAGCGCAAAGAGAAGGGCTAGAATTTCAACTGGTCTAGCATTTCCTGTGGATCTACTCTTCCCAATCCCAAGCTATAAGTAATTGTAACCTCGGAGTATCTGTTGCTTTAGCTGCTCCTCAGTCTCAATGTGTTGGCTTGTATTTGCCGAAAGATTTCTCTTTAATACGCTATTTTACAGAGTCTGACTCTACCCACATTGGAGCGACTTCGTTTGTGCAGCTTCGTGAAGTTGCTGATTGAAACGGGACCAATAAGCAATGCCGCCCCGTCGGTAGTTTCGTCGATGGTAAGTTAGTCTCTTATTGTTCTACGTATTAATGTTCTTAATATGATAGCAACTACTCTTGCTCTTATAAAAATTTGTTTCACCCATGTTTTTATGATACTGTACACTTTTGTTCCATGCGGATTTGGATCCATCCAATTAGTTTTCCCTTTTTAAGTTCTTGTATTCCTATTTCTGGTTTAAATGTACTACTAATTATAATAACCATTAATTATTTGATCGAGATTGAAAAGTGTCATGTCCACGCTAATCTTGAGCCACCTTTTTGATTATTTCAATGCAATTGAAACTATTATTATTCTTTTTCCGTGATTTTGAAAATAAGTCCACGATAGGTTCTTCATCTTAGACTTATCTACAACTTTTGTTGTTTAGCTGGAAGTTTTATTAATAATCTCAAAACTTTGTTACTGATCTCGAGCTTTATTATGGATCTCGGAGCCGCAATGTTTATCTCGAAACTTTATTATTTGTCTTGAAACTTCATTATTTATCTCGTAACTATATTATTTATCTCCAAACGTACTCATGCCTATGGAAGCTCTACTATTTATATCGTAACTTCATTACTTAAATCGAAACTGTATTATCTCATCATTTTTATTGAGTATCTTATATTATTACCTTATTTTTATCTCAAACATAATTCTTTATCTGGAGACTTAATTATTTATCTCGAGACTTCATTGTTTATCAAAAAAACGTGTTCAATTTTTTGTCGACCAGGCGCGCGAGCTGTAGACGTTTCTTTAAAGCGAGGCTGGTTTTTTGTTTCTTTTTTTTTTGAAGTCTTATTTAAATGGATTTTATAAAAAATTTAATTCTCGTTTATTTTGAGATTAATAATTATTTTTAGCATGCTGATCATTCGCCACGTAGTTCGTAATTATCAAGTTAAATTTTCAGGGCATACTCTGCTTGGACAACAGCGTCCTAGGATGGCGTCCACTTGCCGAGGCATGGCTGCTCGAAAGACCTACACAACATTTGCACGTGGGTTGCTTGCTGGTGCAAAGGTCACGCCGAGTGGTGCATGTGTCTGTTCTGTACTGTGATGTGATGTGCTGTGGAGTTTCAGACTAGCTTTTGTCTCGCTTGCACTTCATGGTTTTGATCTATTGTTTGTTTATTTGTTCCTTGTTCTTGTCTCTAACGTAATCAATTAAATGGTAGGTTTTTGACGAACTTGTCCTATCTCATTAAGTTTAAAAGCTGTAAAAAGTTTCTCAAAAGGCATCTTGTTTTGTTAAAACGAAGACAAAAAATTGTCGTCTTTCGTGAAATATTCACAAAAATCAATGTGTTTTGTTTAAAATTAAGAAAAAACTGTCGCATTTCGTGACACGAAGATCAACGTTATTTCTTTGAAAGTTTCACGAAACATGGCAGGTTCTATCGAGATGGTTTTGTTTTCCTGCAATACTTACCTATTAGTGCTCTGTGATAACGTTCATCCTTTGCTTGAGTGCAATTTGCATGGTGGCCACACTCTGATTTTCGTTCACGCTCAGTTTTGTCATTCCTGGATTCTTGCCTGCTTAGACTTTGAAGCGAGCGTTCGAAAAAGTGATGGACCCGATCTGTTTATTTATGCAACGAGAGGCAAGGTGAGTTCTGCTGCATATGGACTGTTCTACGTTAACGGAAGCAACCTGAAGAATAATAAATGCCTGAAGAATAATAAATGCTTTATTTTAGCGAATGATTTTGCCAAATATTTTGCGATGCAAAAAAGGTTGCCCATTCATTAACGACGGCTTTCTTATTCAACTTTCTCGCGTTCGGATTTGCATTTGTCGGCTGGTTTGGCAAGTGGCTCGTAAAGCTAACTTCGCAGTGCAAGCACATGAATTTATTAAATGAAATGCTTTTATACAATTTAGCATGAGACTCCAAGGCCGGCTGATTGTTAAACGATGCATAGATTATTTTCTTGAAATAGCGTCGTTAATTTAAGCCGACTCCGGTCATTCCCCTGGGCCCCGAGATAATAGCAAGACCGCCTTTGCCCAGATACGAACAAGAATTCGAGGGAAATAGAGGAAATATGCGACATCTTGGATAGGCATTTCTATCGCAGTGATGCGTCGGCAGCCCAAACCAAAACGTGGCTGCATGTGACGTATTTCGGACGGGAACGTCTCGAGTGAACAGTAGATGTAGTAGCTGTAGGTGCTTTTGTAGAAAAATATTGAAGTTCTCTGTGGTTGTTAGTAATGAAGTATTTAAAGTTATTGTATTTAAAGACGAAGATATCTTAGACTCTGCTCTTGTTGTGATTACACTTCTAACATCAAGATTATACTTCTAATATTAAGAGCTTAGTTATGCTAACTTGGCTGATTAACTGATCCTAATATGTCAGGATTAATGTTTTTTTTTGTATGCCACCTCTCCCACTACACCCCAATCGTTCGCGCGCCCCGCAAAGAATTGAATTAGAGTCGGGTGTATAAAGTGAACTGATCCATTGCGATCGACGTGTAAAGACGATTTTAATTGAAGTCGAGTTCAATTTCGCCATGAATTAGAGTTGAGTCAAGATCGACGTATAAAACCGTTCGAACGTCTCCGTAGTAAAGGTTCGTGTGCGGAGCCTCAGTGACCTCCAAGTTAATGAGTGACGTCATGAATTAAGAGATATTGAGTGCTGGACATCAAAGTTCTTCACTGTGGAAATATATAGCGTTTTTTTCCTCTCTTCATTCATTTTGTCTTGTTTTTACAGGACGTGTGCGGAGCTATCGGAGTCTGCGCTGTTTCGATCGTGCCTTGCCATTCTTACTGCATTGTTTAAGGTGGGTTCTGTATTAACAGAAGATTCTTGTTTATTTTAGAATTTTATCGATACATGAAGCTCTTCTTGACCTTGAATTTATAATTTATTTTGTTTTAAGATATGCTTCCGAGTGAGCCCCTGATTTGGCTTGGAATGTATTAATTTATACGCCTATATTTTAATCTGCTAAGGGTGAGTAGGATTGGTGTGTCCTTGACACTTGTGCATTTGCCACAAAACAAAAAAGGGTTTCAAAAGCCAAGCTCCGCGCGAAAATAGAATTTCTTCGTCCTTTTGAATTTTGGTCTTCCTTTTCTTTCGTTGCTAAGGAACATACGGATCTAGGTGGGGACTTGCACGTGGAGCGCCTGTTCCTGTTCTCGCTGATATGGACGTTTGGCGGCGCCATTGTGGATCCAGTGGATCGGCATGGCTTTAGTTCCTTGATTCTTTCACTCTCGACGGCGTAAGTCCTCATCTGCTGTGCGCGTGTTCATGAATGTCCATTCGACCGCCCTTTTCTCCTAACTGTGTCGGTACTGTGCTCAACATGCAGGCGTATAGTAAAGCGAATTACTGGCTAGGAGCGCACCAGACTAAAGGGGAGCGGTGAAGGTGGCCGGTAACTCGCGGGTTAATTCAGAAATGGTTTTAGGCCAAGATAGCGTCTTTCTTGTATGTATGTATGTATGTATGTATGTATGTATGTATGTATGTATGTATGTATGTATGTATGTATGTATGTATGT
>QQSS02225164.1:0-10553 GCA_003687565.2 Craspedacusta sowerbii | reverse complement strand
GCCGTAGTAAAAGCACTAATGCTACATCGGAACACACCACCCCCGGACATGGGAGTATCGCCGTCAGAGCTACTCTTTGGTCGATGTATCAACGACCACATGCCGAAACCAGTCCGTTTTCAATCACTATGGTCCGACGCTGCAGACCTCAGCGAGAAGGCCCACTACAAGAGATACGATTATGCTATACAAGATCCACAGGGAGTTCCCCCCACTACAAGTCGGTGACACAGTCGCACTGCAAAAGCGAAAGGGAAACCACCCCCTCAGATGGAACGCGACAGGCAAGATCGTAGAATGCCTACCAAATCGCCAGTGCCACATCATAATTGATGGCAGTAGACGCTCGAATCTACGACATAGAAGATTCCTTAAGGAAATTGATAACTCCACCCGCATCATCCCCCTGGACGACGACATAGTTGCCCCAGCCCGAAAACTGTAGACGCCCATCAACAACCTTCACCCGTCGATCCCACCATCGAGGGAGTCACCATCACTGTCCATGCCAGTGCAACCTCTCCATACCCAACCCAGTCTCTCTCCGTATAATGCGAATACCAACATGCCCTCAAGTACCCACGCCTTACCCAATGAGCCGCAACAACCAAATTAAAGCCCGCCTCATCCAATCCAAACAGAAATCCAAACCCAACCACCTATTAGCCCACCAATAAGCTCTCGCCCCAAACGTACTCGGTGCCCCCCCAGCGCACTTCAAGGATTTCATAAAGGAACAATAACTCTTTGTAAATATTGAAAGAGGGAGATGTATGATATGCAGCTTCGTTGCCAGCTTATATGGTAGTAGCCATGAGACTGTGTGTATACAGGAAGGTTAGGTTGGCCATGAACGGCAGTGAAGAACGTGATGTTATGGAGATCAGACGTGTTATTTCTTAGCCTTATACACTTGTCTCACTTGTTTTTGGACAAATGGAATTGCAAATATTTGCTAGGGAAAATATTTTGGTAACTCATATTTATGGTTCAACTAGAACATACCTTTTTATTGGTTCCTTCCAGCTAAACTACCAAATCTAAGAAAGCGGATTCAGATGACAAATGACATGCCATCAAAAAATTTCTGTCGTTCTGTGGTTTGTTCCTTATCAAGTACAGATACAAGCCATGGCCTCCACAGTTATTGATTGCATCCAAAGACTTCCATGGCGCCACAAGTAACATTTTCTTTTCTTTACAGCCACAGAGTTTCCTATTTATACAAAAGTTTTGTCATTAGCATGCAAAACTAATGCTTAATGTGAAACTTTTTAGTATGGTGTGTCTCCAGTAATAGGTGTTAAAAATCACCATGTTGCTCGTCAGAAAAAAAGAATTATTTAGGTTGAATGCTTATTTCTCAGGATGCCCTCGCTGAGCTGAGCAGGGCTAAGGCGAGTTGACCAGACAGGCCGGAGAGCTTGAACTTGATTTCAAGGCACTGTAGCTGATACACATCAACTATGAAAAATCATTGTAAGTCTTATGAGCACAAATCGCAGCAGACCTACTATATGAAACAATAAAATCACGAACAAATATCGGCATTGTAGTCCCCAACCAATGAAGACTAGTAACCGGCCTCATTGCATAGATACGTTATATAAATGCAGTAAGCTTTCAGGATAGAATTCTTCCCACCGGTGCAAGTAACTTTATTGTAAGCATGTCTGCTTCTTTAATCTGATTAAAAAAGTCATGATTTTGTAATAATTTCAAATCGATTATAGATTTCAAATACCCAGGCGTGCTACCTTGGTTCTCAGAAAACCTAGGTGTGAATATAAATAAATGCTTCACCTTCACTCCTAAACATGGATGAGCATTTCTTAAATTTGCTTTTAAGAGTTTTTGGAGTTTTATTATATTTTATTTTATATTTCTTAACATGCCGCAATCTCTCATAAATGAGATCATGGCTGGTGCTGGAGTTGGATTACCCGAACTAAACGTGCGGCAGGCATGACTAAATCTGAATGTCGCAATTCCAAAACGAGGCTGCTTGCCTATTTGAGTGCCGGCTGCACGCTGATTGGTGGGACCCCAACTAGTGTGTGTGGGGGGGGGAATACCTCGCCAGGTGTAATTTATTGTATTATACCCCCTTCCAGGAGCCTGCGTGTCAGTCTCATGAAAATGATGCAATTATTACGACACAATTACGCTGTTGCCCGTTATCACGTCCTTAATCAGCTTGACGTAAGAGTCGGACGCATCTGCGCAGGCGGACGCATTCGGGATCCAACAACGCCATTTCTCGTCAGTTTGCAGGTAGCTATGGAAACGTCTGACACAGGCAGTGTCTCACTCATGTTCACCGTTTGTTGTTGATAATCACAAATACCGTCTTTCGCCGTTGTTTCCCGAAGAATAGGGTCATTTGTAACCCACGACTGTGATTGGAAGAGGGCGTTCTGCATGATCAAGTTACTGCAAGAGAAGCGTTCGAGTGCTTGACGCGAACTTATGACAGTCGGGCAAACGAGTTTGCTGAACAAGTTGGTGGCTGCAACGTCAGAGTGGCGGTTTAAATTCATGTTGAATAAAGCATTGAAATTAAAGGGGGAATTTTTTGAGCCAAGCAGCACTGAACCGAATCGATACCTGGTAAATTTGCTGTCTGGATTCAAATGATCGCTGACCCATACAAACTTCGTAAAGTTTCGATCGCTTTCGTGCAGTCGCACGTTGAAAAACGGTTTGTGCGTGTCGCCGTAATAGATGTAGTCGGAAATTTTAGGGGCCTTAGAACTTGTGATGGCCTCAGTAGTGGTAGTAGGCGCCTCGGTAGTAGCGGTGGCCTCTGTAGTGGTGGTGGCCTCGATAGTAGTAGGCGCCTCGGTAGTTCCGATCGCCTCGGTGGTTGCGTACGCCTCGGTAGTTGTAGTGACCTTGGTAGGTGCCTCGATAGTAGCGATGGCCTCTGTAGTGGTAGGCGCCTCAGTAGATGCATTCGGTAAGCGCACTTGAGAATAAACTTCCGAATAATCTTTTCCACGTACCTATAGTCTAAGGTCGTACAAGGAGGATTTATGTTTGTCTATCATCTGACGTTATTCTTCCGCGAAACTGATGATATCCTCCGGTAGTTGATCGAGTATGAGTTGCTGTAGTCTGTTCAGTTCCTCGTTCCTATCGGAAAGCTCGATGATGAGTTTTCCTACAAACTTCCCATCAGGTGATTGTGTTGAGAGTACTTCTTTGGCTTCTGCGAGTCGTGTGTTCGCTCGGCCTCTGTGGCATCGCCACTGACCTTCGAGTGACTTTAGTGTCGCCATTTCGCTGGTCGCGAAGTACATTGGTTCGAGAGAGAAGACCAGTTGTTTTGACTGTAGATCTTGTCGTTGAACTCTGACGTTACATATTTTAAGCTCAAATTTATACCATTTTGCTACATAGCGAATTGATCGTAAAAAGTAATAAGTAGGAGAACGCCCAAAACCCACACATACTTAAATAACAAACTGAATAAAGAAAATCATCATAAACTGTAAGAAACTTGCCACACCTAAAAGGATAAGTAAAACGTGACTCTCGATGGTCGACACAAACATGGTAACCGACTACAATTTAAATACCAATGCAGACACGCCCATTCCATAAGTACAAGATTAGCGACAAGATGGTCCTAATAATTTCTTTAGTTTCCATGGAGATCATCCCACATACATCGGGCATTTGAAACATTTTTTACTATTTCTTACTAGCACGAGTATGTGACTTAATCGCAAATTGACGAAATGATGAGCGCCCTTTTAGGGATTTCCTCCTGGTTTTCATTGTGCATCCTGCAACTCTAGAAGCACTTTACTACAGTCCACTTCAAATCCACATGACCTACGGGTGCCTCGCCTGGGATCTTTCCGTCAAACAAGATCTAAAACAAATCTCGACACTTCAGCAACACGCGATAAGAACAATATCGTTCTCTGATTTTCAAGAGATCGTCTGCACTGTTTTCACGATTAAAAATTCTAAAACTTGAAGACGTCATTCCAATGAAAACTTCATTCCAATTAAATTATGCCTCTTAATGCATGACTGGCACAATAAAAAAATATTCAAGTTGTCTCCATCAAGTGTAAAAATATGGCGCGCCTAGTCTGAAAAGTCGGGTGAAGAATTGTCCAAAACTCATGATATCATCAAGGCGAACAGAAGCTTATATAATCGCAGAGGGAACCAGAAACTGAATTGTTGAGTTTTGGCCGAAAATGAAGCTAGGGCCAAAACTGTGTGAACAGATTCAGCCGAAGCCGAAAATTTCCCCGAATGTCGTCTCCCATTTTCGGCCGAAACTGAATCTGTGAGCCAACCCATAGCAGGGATGTGATGTGATAGCCTTGATACTGGAATAGATGTGAGTTAAACATTACGCTTGTTCTATATTATACTATATACGTATAACGTACATTCTACGTTAAACATTAAACGTACGGAAACGTTAAAAGTGATTACTTGTCAATAAGAGCCAATTTAACGCAGCCATAAATCAGTACATGGCATTGTACACGCATCAGTTTTACAAGCTCAATATATTCAGCCACCCACTGAGTAGAACTAGCAATTAACGGAAAGATAACGGCAATGAGCCTATCGAGTCAAATTTAAGCAATGGAATAGAACAAGCAAAACCCGAAAAATGTTCAATAACGGACATCAAACTAGCGAATATTATACGCCAAAAAAATAGCAACTTTTCAGCGTTTTCACCCAGCAAACAGCAACGACTGTCAGCGTACAGCTCCTCAGCAGAGCTAAGTAACTGCTCACTTGCCACGCTGGTCGGTGGAGCAGAAAGATATTTGAGTGAATGGTCTTTAAGACGATGAAACTGTCCACAATGCAAATAAGCATAAATGTTAGTAAATCGAGGAACGCGTGGCTCCTTCAAATACGACCTCAAGCTCTCGTTCATAGGCTGGCTCTGCTGCAGTCTCATTGTCCTCAGATTCGGTAGCAATTGACATTTGGTCATGCTCGTCCAACAGACTACAAGTTGTTGACGATGATGCCGTAAAAACGTTGGCTGTTGCACCAGCAGGTAGGTCAATTTCTGATGACAGCTCTGGTTGCCACTGGTTTTTAGATGTGGTTGTCGTTTGGACAGATCTCAGATATTCAAAAATTTCCACCTTGGCGACTGCAGCGTCTTGTCTGTGGAGATAAGCGTCTTTAAATCGTGAATCTAAAACAGTGACTGCTGTAATGTGTAACGTGGTTTTGACGAACCCAAAACGTTGACTTAACTTCCACCGAGTTTCAACGTCCTGCAGCAGTATATGCTGCACCACATCGCGGGATATATGACAGTCATGCAACTTTTAGAGTACGTGCTGGCTTTGTTTGAAAAGCGTCACGATTTTGCGAGCTTTTGTTAAGTTAAGGACTCCACTGACGTCTGTTTAAACAGCGCATCGTGTATCACCAGCTAAACTGTATGCCACTAACACCTCATATCTCGAATGTCGCACGTTTTCAACGATCGCTGTTGGCATTATACGTGACAGCGCTCTAAATTACAGAGGCCACGCAGAGATGGGCAAATTGCATCAACTATGACTGCCGTGTCATAAAGTTTTAAGCTTCGTTCCTCCAAGCTGTATTCTCTGAGTGGACTGACTTAGATAAGTCGCTTCTTGAATCTGAAATCCACAGATGCTTCAAATGTGCAGTGACTAAATTTTCTTTAAGTTTAAAAGGGCATCTCTTCCAGCTGGTATTTATAACTCATTGGTTCTACTATAGGCTCAGCTCTAAAAGAAAGTCTTAGTAATACTAGTAGGTCGCACACTTCTGTAGAAATACTATCATCATACCCTTTCTCGATGACCAAAGATAGTCACAACAGATCTTCGATACTCTTTTCAGGCACAACGATTGGCATAGTTCATTGAAATGGCTCGTCAATATTCTGCTTTCTCATGCAACACAATTTCACCTGCGTCCCAGTCGAATCGGTAGCAGGTTTTTATGATACGATTTTCTTGCTGAAGAAACTTTTATCTTGCTATCTAGGAGAAATAATATATTAAATCTCTGTTTGTTGTTTGTGGTTTCTGAAGGCTACGCTGCTATCTGGTTTTGGGCTAAGGGGTTATCCATAAATAACACCCGACTGACAGGGGACAGGGTCGTGCCATAAGCGGACGAAAAACGTGAGGGAGAGGTTAAATGCAAGTAGACTTCCACACAATGTATAGCAGAAGTTTTTGGATTCCATAAATATCACGTTTTTTAATTAACAGCGAATTTGTTCTGGTTCATTTGTGTGTCTGAGCAAGTCTAAATCTTCGCATGAGACTTGCATTGCCTAAGGGGAAGAAACAGGGTAAAAGCGTTATGCAAGGCTTTGTCTTAAAACGTTTCAAGTCTGATCTTAATTGAACTGCCGCACCTGAACTTGTCCAATATTTAAGGAAACCATTTCAAGGCGTCCCTGTGTTTGAAGTCTAATGATCAAACCATCTGTGAAAATGACGGTCGAAACCTTTGCGTGTTAAGTCTTTTTGTTAAGTCTTTTATATTTCGCCAAAGAAAGACAAACTGCAGGCAAGGATTATTAAAAAGAACATTGTAACAGTATCCGATAAAATTCCACTCTCGCTTGTGGCATGATTCTCCAAGAAGACCAAAGGCCTCTCCTGCTTGTACGTTTTTAACGTTAAGTTGCGTCGATGGCAGTGAAAACTTGTTAAATGGAGTTCAATGTGCAGGGTACACAAATCTAGGTTCATAGCGGAACACTCAGATGCTTGAAGGAATAAGCTTCTACTGTTCTCCTAATGTGCTCGAGAAAAACTCAACGATTACTGAACCGTGACACCGAACATCACAAAAAGAAGTAAGGGATTATGAGTGTAGAAAATAAAGACTTCAACTCGGCTTTTCCTACTCCAAACTCCTTTTCTATTCAATAACCAAAAATCGTCGGGAAAGCCTACTCTATCTAAGACAGTGGGAGAGACGACTAGTTTAAAATCTGCGTAATCTTAACTCTAAACTCTAAAAACGTAATGATTCTCAGCTTCTTGTACTCTTGATCGACCTTGATCCTGAACTCGTAGACTTAAACTCTAGAACTCGCTATCGATCAGCCTTAACTCTTATACTCGTAATGAATGAAGAATCTAATAACATCGCAACATATATGCGCTCACGGGGCATGGGGCGCGAAAACCGGTAAAACAAGACCGCTCTACAAAACCCACGCTAATAACTCTCGCCCAGCCCCCTATTGAATAAATCAAATTTGCTACACTGCCTCCCTGAATCAAACTGATTCAGCCTCATTATTAAAGATATATATATATATATGCATGTACACCCGCACATAAGTTCAAAACTCTGCGACATCCACTTTCTTCTTATTTCTCCTTCAACCACTGCAGTTCTTCTTGGCCTTGCATTGACTTTTGTGGTATCAACTCGTCTCGCTTCGGTGGCATCAGTGATCGTCTCGGTCCCGTCTCGCTTCACCTGCGGTCGGTCAAAGTCGTAGTGATCCTCCCTTTCGTTGTCGACAACGGATTCCTTGTCGAAGCAACTGGTACGGTCTTGTTGACCCAGCTCGAGCGGGAACAAGGAAAGTATGGATCGCTTTACTATATTGCCAGTAGAGCCAAGTTTTACCATAGCCGATCGAACTTTCCCGTCAACACTCTCTACTAATTCAACAACTCTACCTAACCTCCACTTCAAACGTGGTGCATCTCCATGCACCAACACAACATCGTCCAGGCTAGGCCTGCGAACGATATTGCCTCTAGGCATCAAGTGCGACTGTCGCAAGCAATCAAGGTACTCTCGTTCCCATCTACAACGAATATCTCTAAGAAGTTTTTGCCTGCACAAAAATCTACTTTTAGCGCTGGTGCTAGTTGCGTCAGGCTTTAAAGCGACACCTTTGCTCTCTGACTGTGAGAGAATCGGAAGGGCTTGACCTTGAATCAAGTGGTTTGGAGTCAACACGTCTAAACTGTCGGCATCTACGTAGGTTAAAGGTCGGTTATTAATAGTAATTTCTACTTCAATTACTACTGTCTTAAGTTCCTCATACGTCAAGCTAGCATTTCTCAAGACCTTTCTTAGACACTTCTTAACACTCCTAACCATTCTCTCCCAGACACCTCCCGTCCACGGCGCCTGGGGAGTGCTAAACTTCCAAGTAATGCCACGGTCACGTACAAACAAACAAGTTTCCTCCGACCTAAAAACCTTAGCATTGTCACTGAAAATCGTGTCGGGAACACCTCTGCGCCCAAAAAACCTACGCAAACCACGAATGCAAGCCGAGGAGCTCATATCAGGAACAAGCTCGAGGTGGACGGCGCGCGTCCACATGCACGTGAATAAGAATATATATGCCTTTCTACCATCTCCACTTACAATACTTCCTCTAACAAACAGCGGCCCTGCAAAACAAACGCCCGAAATAGAACACGGCTCACTCACATTTATCCTAAAACTCGGCAATGGAGAAGGAGGCACTTGACTGTACGACTTGCCGTCGATCCAGCGACATATGACACATTTGGATACTAAACTTCTAGTTAGCTGTCGTAGCGGAGGAATCCAATACCGCTGACGAATAAACGCAATCGTGTCATTTACCCCCCTGTTCCGAATGCGCTCATGAGCGTCTCGCACAATCAGATAGGTGATTTCATTTAATCTTGGCAACAGAGTGGGGCATTTGCGACTGGCTTCTAATCCGGAATGCAACATGTGATCGGCACATCTTATACGCCCGCTTCATCTGAGAATATTCCCAGCTGTTCCTTCCACGCTGAGTATTTCGGTAAAGCTTGAAGGCAAGTTTGCCATAACAAAGTTTGCCACATTAAATTTTGCCACAAACACGCATGTCTTTACCTTTTACATTATTTACGAAACCCTAACATACGAAACAACCCTACGTAACTTCGACCAGGAGCTAAAACGTGAGCAATTGACTAAATTTCTGTTATTGTCAGCAGCCAATGCGTTTGCTAAAACTACTACTTTCTTGTCTTCAACTCGCATCTCCGAAACGCCCTCCTCCGTAAACCTTGGTACATCATCCGCTACCGGTCACTCCCTAACAGGCAACTTAGAACTCGTTGTTCTTAAGCTCACCAGGCATCATTGGATGTGTAGTTAAGTCTGCTGGGTTGTCCTCGCCACTAACATGCATCCCTCCGAAACGTCCGAAACACTACGAATTTTCCTTGCCCTTTCCTCAACAAACAGCTTGAACCTAATCTCCATATTTTTAATCCAACACGGAGCGGTTGTGCTATCTGAATAATAGAGGCACGATTCAATACGAACAACTGATGAACGAACACGAGATTTCGACGCAATTAAATTTACTTCAACTCCACGTTTGGATTGCACTCGAGCATACAACGCACTCCCAAAAGCTGCTAGACGTGCGTCACTAACACCTACCAGTGTTACCTCTTCTACATCTGCCATCTCAAAACACAAGCAATTCCTTGGAAACATTCAGACAACAATGCAACAGAATACAACAGACGTTCCAACCAATTACGAACGAGCAAGACTTGCTCATCGGACAAAACGTCATCCCATGCAGTTCCTGACCTGCAAAACTGCTGGAAAACGCACCTTAGGCGGACAAAAATGGGACAAGGAAGGCCAAGTGGATCATAAAAACGGGCAATAAGTTGTAAAAGACCGCGTTTTGTCATGGGAAGACTCTGTGAAGCACCTAGAAGAGCATCAAAGCGGAATACAGAATTGTCTGCCACCTTGTTCACTATAATTCCAAGAACTTTCTGCTCACAAACTGATTTAAAATTCTTTATCCATAGAGTGCGTAAATAGTCTCTATCTGCCTCTGCTACTTCGATTTGGAGAAAGGCTTCCTCCAAATTGCTTATAACTGCATACTTCCTGCACCTTAGTCTCAACAGAATCCGAACAAGCTCGGGAATGACACAGGGACCCTGGTGGAGAGACTGATTTAGTGACGGGCCTGCAACTCTACTACTACAGTCATAAACTACCCTCAACTTAGTAATATTGTGGTCGTCGCATACGACACAATGATGAGGCAAATAGTAGCAAGCTCCTACACCAGGAGCATCCTTAGATACGGGCTCCAAAACACCTGCATCTATTTGCTCCTGCTTGACCTTATTGTACTCCATAAAGAGATCTGGATTCCGACGAAATCGAGTTATCTGATGCACAATCCGTTTGTAACACTGGTTGTAATTGTCAGCAATCATACCAACGCTTAGTCTCCAAGGAAGAGAAACCTGGTAACGACCGGAAAGTTTATTAAACTTTGTCGTTTCAAGAAATTAACGCAAAGCGTCATCATCATCCTCTTCAACTATACCGATAGATTCCGGCGACCAGAAGCCTTCTACTAATTGGTCTAATCGGAAGTCATCCTGAAACTCAACCTTCGCGAACATCGTCGACTCCGATCTATCTTGCTCAACACTCTCTGAGAACACAGGCCCACTCAATATCCAACCAAGTTTACTACTCCACGCAACCGGTCCAGCCGGTCCACGTCTGAAATCATTATAAAA
>QQSS02225163.1:0-22290 GCA_003687565.2 Craspedacusta sowerbii | reverse complement strand
ATGAAAATTTTCGTGGCTATGATCATAAAGATCTACTGCACGGTTTGCCAGGCCACATGCAGATCCCTGTAAAATACCTCAGTTAATTGGGAGAGACCCGAGGCGCAGTACGGGCAGTTCAAGTCACTTGCATGCCGTTAGACCGAACGGATGCCGTTGGGTCACAAGGGACCTCTTCCGCCCTCACGTTCATAAGAATGCCGCTGCTGCCCAGCACCCTGACATTGCGAGAGCATGAGGATCGACGTCAAACCTCCAGCTACGACGTAGAAGAAGAGAGTAGTAGTAGTAGTAGCTGTAGTAGAAAAATTGTATGTATTTGGTACTCAGTCACAAACATTTTTTGGTCTGCAATTCAACCCTTGCAATTGTTACAATTTTCCGCTAAGTAACATGTCTCTCCTTTTATTCTATATCTGCATTTACATCTCTCTTATCTAATATGAAGAAGCGAGAGTACATATTCTGAGTCTTTTGGTCGGTAGGATAGTCAGAGACATTTTATCCTCGCTTGAAATCTGTGTTCTTCACTCGAGGAAGTTGAAATTTTGAATTATATCGAGGTGCTACATGTTATAACTTAGGAGTCTTTCAGATGCAATCCGTTTATCAGGAAATAAAAGTTGCGGGTGCTATTGTAGTTTTTCTGGCTATTCTTTTTGTTACTGTTCTTGTTGTTTACCATCAACTCAGAAGGTTACATTCTAATGACATTCGAATGAGCATATGTAAGCAAGGGTGTAGGCATGAAAAAAAAAATATTTTCATCGTTAAGCTCGAAATGAGTCGTTGCGATCTTTACGTAGTCTTCCTACTTCGATAGTAGGTGTCATCAAATACAGAACTTGAAGAATGTAAATTTGCATTTGTATTGATAGTTGAAGGGGTTGTTCAAGGAGCTAACGGGCAACGTACATGAATGTGAGTAGGGCTGGGTATCAGTCACAGAGGCAACGCAAGCGTGAGAGGCAAGGTGTGCAATCTACAGTCACTCTTGAAAATTTGGTAAAGAACTCTTTGAAAAAGAAGGTCGACGCAAGATTTTGATCCCACTGATTATGTTTAAATGATTAGTTCAAAAAGCTCGATTGTCTTATTCCCCTTCATTTGTGACCTCCATCACGGAAGTCCAGGACGTACTGACTCCTCCATCAGCTGTAGCTGGGGACGACATAATTCAAAATGTAAACTTCCTCAAGTGGAAGACGCAGCTTCCACGCTAGGATAATATGTCTCTGACCATATCCTACCAACGAACAAACTCAGAAAAAGCACACTCGTCTCCTCATCTTAGATATGAGAGATGTAAGTGTCAGCCAGGAAGACTTTGAGGCACATCTGAAGACTACGTATCCTCGAGGCCAAAGGTGTGTGCTCTTACTCCGTATCCAGGGTTGATTAATGCCAATCGGCCAGTGTTTTAGGTTATTACCTCTATGGGTTAATATGTATGGTAGAAGTTGGATTTAGAAAGGCGAGAGCTGGGAGTGTTGCTGGTCAGAACGGCTTATTGTTATGAACAATATAAAAATTCGGAAGATGTTATGGAACATTCATAAGGTAGTGTGGAGGAAGCAAGTGGTGCCTTTCAGTTTTTGCGTTGCGAAACGTGTACATATTCCGAAAGGAGAAGACTCGAAGGATATTGGGCAGTTAGACAGATCTCGCTCCTTAATGTCGATGGAATGATTTTGATGTGTGTTCTGCAGCAAAGCATGTTGAAGATTGTAACCACTTAAACAAAATAAATATGTGGATCCCTAGGTACAGAAAGCGGGCATTGCTGGGTTTGAGGGAGCACAAAGCATGCGCAGGTGATCTGGGAATCTATCCAGCATTACAAGAAGGAGAACTGAGATACGCCTATGGACGTCCTCTGGTTAGATTGGGTTAATGCCTACACATTATTGCCTCGTATTCCTTTGCGCTGGAGTACTTCTGGATACCTTTGCCATAGATTGATCTTCCAGCGTTATTCTAAGCAACATCGGGTGCGCTTTTGTTATGTTGTGCGTGTTGCGATGACGATGATGATAGCCGAGTGTCGATCCAAACGATCTCAATCCAGATTTATGAAAGCCCAACTTGTTTCAATTCTAAGTTTTTCTTACGTTCAGAAGATTACGCGACTCCCGTACCATAACATCTATACCAATCTCGCTAGTCTAGTTCTCTCTTAAGTCTACTCTAACCTCTCTATGATCCATTCTCATATGTCCCTACGCACGAACAATGACCCTTCTACAATACAAAATTATACCACTAGATCAACTGCCAAGCATAGCATCGCTAACCAACACGTTACCACCAAGTCGTTCACCACGGAGTGGCGATAGGCCGATGTCATTGGACACGAGAATATAGGCTGCTAGGTAGCGGAAGCTCTCAAAATACGCGGACGTTGCAGCCGAGTGCAAGAGTAGTGGGTGGTGCAGTGAAATGTGGTCAAAGACGGTTGGTTGCAGAGAGTTTGCTTGGTCCGTTCGGTGAGATGCTGGTTTCGAGCTTTGGTTTTAACAATTCGGGAAGGTGAATTTTGCATCCGTGGGGTTTCCAAAGCTGCGGAGGTAGGATCGGCATGGGTTTCTCAGATAGCGATGAGCGGCACCGGATGGTTTACTGATTAGGGAGTCACATTCGTCTGACCCCAGGAAAGACTGAGACTTCACTGGCGGTGGTTGCAACTGGTGACAGAGGTGTACCCATGCTGAGGTTGGGAGTTTCTTACTGGTCGTGGCAGTGTAGTTCTAAGAAGGGTCGATAGTTGCTTGTGGACGAATATTGACTACTGATACAGGTCATTATGGCGCTTCACGGGCCAGCCAGGAGGTGTCCAGCGCTTAAATGGCGGAAGCGCAGATGACAGAAAGCGATTGGTGTCTTAAAAAAAAGCTAAGACACCTGCATTGTCCTGTTGAATAAAATTTAACATAGCTTATGCGTTGCTACACTAGCACACGATCCTTAGTGTGGATATCATCAGTGCTTTGTAGTTTATTTATGCAACGCCAGTCCATGGATGTCAAGTCAGGTAAGGTTCTTACGGGGTTTAACTTTCGTAGGCGAAGTAATAAAACCTACTACTCGAAGTTTGCTAAGCTTGCTTCTTGATGGGTCACACGAGTTACGAGTGGTATATTGTGGGAAAGTCAAATTTCAGTTTTATTGAGTTGGCTAGGTTGGACGAGGTTTTAGCGGTCGTGGCGTATGAGACCGCTTAGGCCACGTCATTCTCCGGGTATTGCTGAAACATTACTTTCAAAATTTTTAGTTACCAGGTCTCAAAATTCAACCACGGAGGCTTGTAAATTTGGAAGGTCTGGACTCCAAGTGGTGCAAAAAAAAAAAGTTTCAACATCTCCTGGTCTCGGCGACCACGGCGACAAACTGACCTGTGGATTTAGGCGTTTGTACATTCGCTACGAGGATTTGTCTTATTCGGAACTATTTTCTGATAGATTAGGCTCCCAAGCTTAAATTCAAACGATCATGAATCCAGAATAGTAAGTTTCATGCTTCTTGCGTACGAGTTTTTTCGATTTGACTCCACAGTTACTTGTTCGTCTCCGGCAAGTCTCCCATTCTTAATACCGCTAATTTTTTAGCTTGAGAGTTTCTTAGCTTTTAAAAACATTCGTGGTCTCTGGTTCTTGCTTCTAACTTTCAGGGAGTGGGTCATTCCAGTTGTCAAGAAAGCCTTATTTCCTGTGTCGTTTGGCGATGCCAGAGTCATATTGGAAATGCATCTAGTCTCATGTGCTTAGAACGTAAAGGAAGGTTATAAATGTTCAAAATGCCCATATATTTTCTGCCATCGATTAGCAACCGTTCTGTGATGATTTGAGATATAAAAAAAAGCCAAACTTGAACATGATGTGCTTGCGATGTGAGCTGTCGTGGAATATTAATTTTGGGGATTACATTTTATTCAGAAATCACCTTTGGTCCAAGATGTGTGTGAATTTACAAATTCAGCATTGGTTTTGATAACTTTTAACCATGCAGTGATCATGCAGTTATGGTTGAAAGTAAAGAATAGGCAAATACCTGGAATCACAAAGTTTAGGCTTTCCAGTGTTGGTGTGATCACGAGTCTAGCCTTTGGTTTTGCCATCCTATTCTAATCTTTTGACACCTTTTAGTGATTACTTGTTCAAATTGCTGCTGATAGGAGATTCAGGTGTTGGGAAATCATGCCTGCTCTTGAGATTTGCGGTAAGATTTAGTTGCAATAAATATTAATTTCATAGAATTTCATTGTTTAACTTTCAGAAACCTTTCTGAAATCGGATTGAGTTGCAGTTGACTATTAAACATCATCTAATGCTGCAAGTATTAAGTTCGGTAGTGGGATTTTTAAATATATATAGTTGTTATCATGACAAAGTTAACATAGCCTCAGTAAATAAAGCAAGAACAGCAGTATAAATTTAACTGGGAATATTAATGCATAAACATGATCTGGTGTTTTAGTGAAAATGCCTTCATGTATGCTGTGATGTGTGCAAGTTTTCATCAACTGTTAAGAGTCAAATTTCTATGTTAGGCTAGAAGTGGATTCTGTTGCATAGATCTTTGCCTGGTTTTTGGTGATGAATTTATTGCCTATAAAACTTGCATTCTTTAATTAATATTATTTGAAAATTTATTAAATTAATGTTATAAATAATTTATTATAATATTATATATTATAATATTGCTTAAATTAATATGATTTGAAAATTTGGCAAGAAGCCTTCTCTTGGCAAAATCCTCTTGGTGAATTTTCCTAATGGATAAGCCTTGAGCCTTTGATAGTTATTACTTAGTACCTGCTTACTTAGTGGGTTGATTAATCTTTGTTTAGCTAATTAACGGCATTATGAGTTGGTAAGGTTAGCATGCATTCATTACAGGGTACTTTAATTTCTCAGGCCAATTTATAGCAGCAAGTATCTAGGTATATGGCAATTTGATTTGAAATGGTGCCCATATCCCAATCCTGCTCAATTGCTCCTGTCACCACCTTTTTTCTGTCGTCCCTGCTTCTAGAAGAAGACCCATTTTACTTAAATGCATGTGTTTAGTGGCATCTGCCATTTATTTGTAAAGTGCAGCACTACAACTAGTGGCTTTACAATAACAGTATGATGTTAACTTCCAATGCTAATATTGTTAGCAATGCTAATATTGTTACTGTCACTTGTATACTGCAGGAATGCAGACTTCGTATTTGCTTCTGACTTGAATTACCGTAATTATTGCTTATGCAAAGTGCTACTGTTACTGTATTTCAATTGCTGACATGCATAGTTCGACTGAAGTTTCTGTTGCCTAATTATATGATATAAAATTGACTTAAGATAGTTTGGATGCTAGCATGGCAGCCAAATATTGCTTTATTATTTCGGATTGCATTTTGAATTACCTAGTAAACGTTTGCTATGGCTCTGTTTCTTGCTGTTGTCTATTTTGAAAATATGCTAGAAGAAAAATAATGGTAGGTGCAGTTTGTTTTATCATGTGTGTATTTTATTTTGTAGGATGACACATACACAGATAGCTACATCAGCACAATTGGTGTCGACTTTGTGAGTATCGTGCTTTTCTCATAGGGAATATGTGCTAACCCTCACATGATAACCAATTTTATCTGTGTCATGACTAAGTTCTTAACATAGATATTTAAGTGCAACTGGTTTCTTG
The DNA here is from genome assembly GCA_003687565.2 of Craspedacusta sowerbii. Classification (NCBI taxonomy): domain Eukaryota; kingdom Metazoa; phylum Cnidaria; class Hydrozoa; order Limnomedusae; family Olindiidae; genus Craspedacusta; species Craspedacusta sowerbii. Next base: position 16,605 of record QQSS02225163.1, on the reverse strand, counting down.
TCCGCTTATAGGATCGTTCATGCACAGGTGAACCTAGTTCTGCAAATCTTTATGAAAATGTGTAATTAAATGGAAAAGCTGGCAAGGGTGCTGTATTTTGGATTACATCCTAATAGAGTTTGCGTAGTAAATATGTGTTTCTAATCTAATTTGATAGTTGTATCTATAATTGAGGTTTCAATTCAAGTTGCTGAGTGTGTGGGTTGCTTTACCCTTGACGGGTTGCTTTATTAAGAAGTCTTCGTCTCGAATGATTTGTGGTACTTTTTAAATGAATAGGCGCCCGTCTGGTTCCACTCCTGTGTTGTCATGTGAATGTTTGAAGATACTTTGTTGATGCAAAATGCTTGATGATCTATAACCTTTAGGAATAAAGTGGTTTAAGGCCTCTAGAACTTGTCTGGAATAGATAAGAATAAATGGACGTGATTCAGACTGCATCCGCTAATGGGCTATCAAATCTAAAATTTCAATCGGGAAATGTGTTATGGTGGATTAAAGTTTAATATATAGGCTTTCTTTTGAAGCAGCCATCTTGACTGCATAATTGTTTTGAGAATCAACATAAAAAGCAATGGTTATGAAGTGGAAAAACATGCCACAGTGTCATTCATTTTTAGTAAAACTCTTCAAGCAATGGTTACGTGACACTTATTTTTCTGTAGATGGATTTGATATAAATTTATCATTTGTAGAACTTGAAAATAACACGATATGTTGCGTACAACCATGTGGGTAGCGAAGCACGGATTTATGTTTTCGTTAAGGCGTTGCCCTTCTCTATGTTGCCAACGCCAGTAAGCTGATATGACTGCAGTCACTTTCACTGCTTGCTATTGCTACATTGAGTTGTCTGTCTTGCCCGAAAGTCCTCTGTTTTCAGTATTTGTAAGTCTGGCTGGTCCGATTAAAATTCTATTAGCAGCCTTTAATGGCCTTGATATCTTGATGACCTTTGTCCTATAGTGCACTTCGTCTGACAAAGCTTCAGTTGGAATGCACTCTCTGTCTTAGATCTTGAAATGCAGATTAAAATTGTAAGAACAGCGTTTTGATACTATGATGACTGGTGCTCGTCGTCTGACAAAACTTCAAGCGGATTCCCCTATTTATTTATTTATTTTATTGAATTCATTTATTTAATTTATTATTGTTTATTAAGTTATTTACTTATTGATTTGATTTTTCATTTATATAATTTTTTATTTAACTTATTTATTTTGATTTTGTTTCATTTTTCGTTATTTTTTGTTTGTAAAATACCGCCAGAAAAATGCCGGAATGAAGTAGCAATCAGGCAGTAATTGGATCAAGGACAAAAAAATACGTTTTTTTTAAAGCGCTTTTTAGAAGTTGCCATGCACATACGGTTAAATCCTTTTTTATTTTATTTTATTATTATTATTTTATTATTTGTAAAATCCCGAAAGATGTAAGGCCAGAATGAAGTTGCTATTGAGCAAAATTTGAACCAAGGAAGGACAAAGAAACTTTTTTTAAGTTTTATTTAAAATTTTTGATGCACATCATTCGAAAGGCTGATCCCATATGAGCCCAAAGATGTTGGGTGAGAAAATCACCAGCTTTCAGTGACGTGAAGGTCTAAAATGAGCGCTGTAGCAAGAGCGGAAAAATAGGCGGTGAAATGATTTTGATAAAGCAGCTAGCTGCCTGTACGCAGTCTTTGACAGATCATGAGAAGAAATATTTGAATTGCTGCCAGCCTTTTTAAAGAAGCTTTTTGTGTCTAATAGCTAGTCTTGGGTACGAAACTACCCTCCCAAACCGCCGGCGAATGTTCTAACGAAAATCTTGTGTTTCGAATCTCAGAAGGTTGCATCGTGTTTTTTCTCATGTATTACATCCCTTGGTTAGAAACTGGTCAATGTTTCACTGCATTCTCGCTTAGAAGCACTGCGTCTGCGTTTTGGAAACATTAGATGTAGTGCCATTGTTATCAGAAATTATAATGGGCGCAGAAATCGAGAAGATCGGCCAAATTTGAGGTCACAATTTTTGAATGAATTTAAGAATTAGGTTCTCTCTTAAGTTCGCCTGCGCTTGTGATGTCTATTTTTCTCGGGGTGATGGCTTATCAAAAACGAAACGTGGTCATTAGATACCGTGCGATAGCAGTGGTCTGGCACTGCGTTTTGTCTGATGAAACTTTTCCTTTTTGAACATGCTAGATAAGTTCCACGCCTATGTATAGCTCTGCTTACCAAAGCCATTGTTTGTTTAGAAAATTCGAACAATAGAGCTGGACGGAAAGACTATCAAATTGCAGATTGTAAGTATTTGCTATTATATAGTCGTGGTGTTACTGAAAAGGTACTGCTAAAGGAACCGTGCCGGGTCTGCTTTGTGTGAATTAGAATTGAGTTGATCAACGGTGGCTTATGGAGCACATTTTCCTGCCATGTCCTGCCCTATCCATGTCCTGCCCATGCCCTGTCAGCTCACAGAGATGCACTTGTTACTACCATACACCCCTGTGAGGTGGATGTGTAGTGCTTTCCGTGAATGAAAAATATTTCAGGGCTGACCTGTTGCAAAATTCTGTGGCATCTTACCTAGTAAAATTACTTTGAGGCGATTCTGACGCTGAAAGAATTCGATGGACTATAAATTTGCCTCGCCAAGTCTCACCTGAGCCAGTTACCTGCTTTGGAAGCGGTGGCACCTGCTTGATATGATTTGAAGTCCGCTTGATGGCGTTATGCTCTTGAAGCTGGTCTACTAGGGTCTATGGCAACATCTGATAGGGCTTCGGGACGCAAGTGAGCACCTTGTTATCAGCTGTGTCACAGCATGACAATGTTTAATTTTGGCACAGTTTAGAAATTCACCAGTTCCTCCATTTCCGCAACAGCAGACGCGTTTTGCCCTATGTGGGGCTCGTCAGTGACGTACATGGGAACCGAACCCTGGGTTTCCGGGTGGAAAGAAGACCACTTACCATTAGACCACGAGAGTTTAGGGAACTGGCGAGAACTGTACGACGTTATGACTTGCTAACTAGCAAGTACAGAGGCATATTTACATAAATGTAAAGTTTGGTGTGGTCTAGAGCACCGAATACCATACAGAGGGGCTCATATCACACGAGCACACAAATTTTGAAACTGGCCAAATTAAGAAATTCACCAGTTCCCCTATTACCCCAACGCCACACGCGTTTCGCCAGACGCGTTTCGCGATGTGGGGCTCGTCATTGAAATGCATTGGAACCGAACCCGGATCGCTGGAGTGGAAAGCTGAGCACTTACCACTAGACCACGAGAGTTGAGTGAATTGTTGAGAACTGTACGACATTATGACTTGCTAGCTAGCCAGCCTCAGAAGCATATTTACATAACTTGTGAAGCATGTTTACGGAACATCTGAAGTTGCTAGTTTACATTTATACTTAATTTCTCTTTTAGTGGGATACGGCTGGCCAGGAGCGATTCAGAACCATCACCTCCAGTTACTACCGCGGAGCGCATGGCATCATTATTGTGTATGATGTCACTGACCAGGTATGTCACGTGATTAGGCACTGACCGTTAGTTACGTGTTTAATGTCGTGACGTGGCTTTGGAAGTTTAAAAAGTACAAGGAATCTTGCTTTTTTTCGCTCCCGTTCGTCGATAATTTTTAGCGAATTTTGATCCGAATGGTGAGTGCAAATGGAAGTTTGCTGAGGGCTTGGAGTGCCTAGTTCCTGAGCAGTGTTTCATAGTTTTTGCATCAACTTCCATTGCGTTCTTTTGTCGTCTTATAATTGAACAGTCGTTTTATGTCGTTTTATATCTTTTCTAATTTGCATCTTTTGGTTAACGTCTCATCGCAGGAAACTTTCAACAACGTGAAGCAGTGGCTTCAAGAAATCGATCGCTACGCGTGCGACACTGTCAACAAGCTCCTCGTGGGCAATAAGTGTGATATAACAACAAAGAAAGTTGTGGACTACACCACAGCCAAGGTAGGAGGGTTTCCTCACCTTTCTGAAGCGACCTTGATACCTCAGCCCATGTCTTTTGCGTCTGACCAAAGTGACTGGCGCATGGTGTCGGGCTTAAGAACTCGACGATAAGGTTACTTCTTCCACTGATAAATCGTGCATCGGCAGCCATAATCTAAAGCCTAAATCCATAACCTAAATCCCTTCGTTGTATTCGTTTTTCCCTAATCTGCTTCTGTGGAACACGTATCAATAATGTGACATACAGATGCCCTCCCTCTCTGATTGACAGAATGGTATTGAACTCGTACCTACTCTCGTTATTCCTACGATGCTTTCAAGGTTCTCTTGGTACGGACGATTAGTCTGAAACCGGCTCGCGAGAATTTTGATCGGTAGCCAGCTACAGCAAAGTATGGAACCTATGCGCAGTCAGTGCGCGCTGAGCGCAGCCGCGTACAAGACATCATTTTAAACCTACCATGGCTCCGCTCATCATTCGCGGCCATTGCATTTCTTTCTTGCTCCGTACTCCGCTGCTGCTGGAGGAACAGCAACAGTACAAATATCCCCCCCCCCCCCCTCTCAAGCGAGTTGCCATGGAATTTCGTCGAGTGCGCATGCCTTATTCGACCGTGCGGTTGGGTGAATTTTTTTTTTATTTCCTTGCTTCAATTCTCCTAAACCTGCTTCCCAAGATTGAAGTACGCCTTCGTCTCAAACCTTTTTTCCCATTTCTTAGCTATTTGTAGTATCTTTTGTATCAAGCATTTTTCTGGCTGTGGTATTCTTTGGCGCCGCCGTAATTCTCTCACTTGCGTTTGTTGTTTTGTTTTTTATTTATCAAAAATTATCTGCGAGCTTTGCAGTCCGGTTGGATACTCCATTGTTCAACATTTTTATTTGGCGGCAACGCAATCTGTTACCTTCTTTTTTATTTTGTCTATGAAGTCGCAAAAACTGCTGAGGAAGACCTCGCCTCGTCTTTTTTTTTTGTGCTAAAGGTTTTTGCTCTATGATATAATTTTGGTCTGTCTTCATGGGCTCGTGAACGGATAGTGTTTTTTTTTATACAGTATTAGCCCCTTCATGCACCGACCGTGTACCGGGCAGCAGGTGCTTGGTGGCGAATCAATTAAAGTTTTGATTGCGCTTGCTGTATTTTTTTTCTGATCAACGACTAGCTTGTTTATTTGTATATTTTTTATTATAATTTTGTTATATATTATTGTTTTTATTGTTTACTTGTTATTGTTTTATTGTGCTTATCGCGTGAGCATTTTTTCCCTCGAAACTTTGCAGGAATTCGCCGATTCGCTGGGCGTCCCCTTCCTGGAAACCAGCGCCAAGAATGCCACGAATGTCGAGCAAGCCTTCATGACCATGGCAGCGGAGATAAAAAACCGAATGGGACCCCCACAGACTACGGCTGACGGCTCATCGAAAAAGGTGCCTTTAACGCAGGGCAGTCCTGTCAAGCCGCAAGGTGGTGGCTGTTGTTAAAGAGCTTCCTACTTACCCGTATTGAGAATGCAAGCGGTCTGTTTTATATTTTACGAGAGTGGGATGGCTGTTGTACACATCCATCGTGTACTGGCTGCCTAGCGGCTTTAATGCCTTTGTGTGAGGATGCATGGATGAAGTGTGTTTTTTTAGATCGCAGGCGCATCGGTGCGGGACATTTGCGTCCGATCGCGCTTCGTTAACCCTCTCCGTCGAGCGATTATCGTGCACGTCACGCGTCTGTTCTACCCTAACTATTTCGACGGACGGAAGAGGGCTCTGATGTTCGTGACGTGTTTGAGTTATCGAAGGTTGTTGGGTCGTCTACTAGGCACTGTTGAGCTTTCTGTGTGTGTGGTGTGGCAGTTTCTTGATAGCTGTTCGGGCGCATTCATGACCTGCGGTTATTTGTTTCGGGTAGCCAGGTTTGAAGCTCGGTTTCTGGTGGGGTTCATTGCTTATATAATTGTAAGTTTTGAGTATAATAGTCGTAGCTTTGTCGCCCGAAATATCTCGTTGTTGCCGAGTTATGTTGCCAAATTAATTGTGAATAAATGTTTCTACTCTGTTTCGTACTTTCCTTGTCGTGTCGTTCGTCTTCTAAAGGTTGACTGGCAAGCGGGCAAGTCAAAGGGACTCTTTCTTTTTGCGACTTATAGTTTTGTGAGTTGTTATGATCCTGTTATTATAATTTGGCTACTATCCCTTGCTTGTGACTTTAATGGCGCAACCTGCATGACTTTCTGAGATAATTCGTGATTGTAGTTTTGGAAGTAACTTTCTTGGTTTGATCATAGTCATTTGTTATGGTTATTCAGGTGCCGCTCGTTTCTCTGCCCTGTTCCGCTACCGTTAGCATGTCTTAAAATGCAGGAAGTCGCTCTGAAGTCTTGTTCTATTATCTGGATGTGTGCATATAAATGACGAAGAATTAGTTCTATAAATTTTTTCTCGGAAAATTGTCCCCTGCTTTCTCTCTAGCATGGTATGAGGACGATTGTGTGTCGGGGAAGGTGGCAAATAGAATTCGTGCTCGAATGGCTATTCAATGGCTTGTCTGTTGTTCCGTCTTGTGCTGGGAGATACGCCAGTTGTCTCGCAACTATATGTTTTGCATCTCCTTGTGCTAATAATCTGCAAGACAAGTGTTGCTGTTTGGTTTTGTTTTTCCAAAATTTTTTTTTTTTTTTTTTTCAAGAACTCTGCCTTTCTTTTGTACCGAACCTTTTGCGCGGTGCACTGAATTTTCTAGATGCTGTTGACATAATCAAACTCTCTTCCTTTTCCACAGTTTTGGGTAGTTCATTTGTCTACATGTTCTTCCTTTCATCGTGCCGGGCTTCTCCTGATTGTTTTTTTTTTCTGTCAATGCTGCGTCATCTGATATCCATACTGTGACGTCTGAAGGCAGAATAACCATGCTGCGTAGAATTACTCTGTCCTTTACAGCAGTATTTATAGTTGCTTACTTCTTTATATCGAAGACGAGTATGTCGGTACGGTGACGCCTGAATAGTGCATGTATATATATATATATATATTTCCGGCTAAACATACAACTAAACTAAGCATCTGTTACTGGTTTTAGTCCGAGTATTTCCTGCAATTTAACATCTAGCCCTTTCCATTAGTCTGTACCTGGTGGTGAAGGTCTTTCAGCAAAATCATGGATTTATTGAAAATATTAGATCATTGATTTTAAAAAAAAGTGCTTTTTGTGGCAACTACTTTTGTGACAAAAGTGAAGCGAAGGGAAATTGATTCAAGCTTGAAAATAAATTAAAGCTATTTGCCAGATGTTCCACAAGCCCACACGGCGCAAAGTCTTGTGGGTAACTTTTTCTGTATACACGTAACCATGCTTCATAATATCATATACTCAGACATTTGGGTATTCAGTTTAGGACATTCCCAGTGGAACGTGAAAATTCGCAGTGGAAGCTGACAATGACAAGGGTTTTGTCGAAATATGTCCAATAATTGAGAACGGGTTGTTATTCCTCTGATACATGCGTAACCTAAACATTATCATTATTTATTTTTTTCGAAATTCCTGGCATACAGCCTGTCTTACTGTAAGTCGCGGGATCAGCAGAATCACGCGGTCTACGTGAGTGGAGTAAGCGAAATTTTGAGTGATCTCACAGAGTCTGATAGACTCCTAACGGATTCTACTACGGAACGTAAGAAAGATACTTGAGGGCTTTCGAAAATGTTAATTTTGCAAGCGCTGAAATTTATAAACGTCTTTGTCCTCGTGGTTCTATCCTAGCACGTACATACTGTTTACCAGGCTTGCTGTGACCAGCTTACTGACATTTCTATCAAAGAAACTTTTGTTATCGCTATTGAAGTCCTCCTCGACCACTATCGATCTTTTGAACTACGTAAGTTACAGCTTAGAAAATTGTTCATGTTTGCTAATGCTCAAAGGGACGCTTACTTCAGTGCATTTTTTAAATATTGACATTGACGGCATCGCTATAGGCGCCCAGCTTGATCCGGTGCTTGCTTGCACAGTTTCTCCACCTGGTTGTTGTATAGTCGATATATTGACGACATATCTTCTCCATATTGCGACAAGCCATATTGCACCTTTGTCATGCATGAGCTCAAGGCAGGCAAATATTAAATTATCAGTGGAGCACTAGGCACTAGGCTTTCGGGTCTCATGTTAAACTTAAGACGTTTTAATACATATTCCTATAGAGGTAAGTTTATTAGGAACTGGTGCAGGCTGCGTGGATAAACCAAACATCTCATGGACTGGATTTCACATAAGATCACTCGTATTCTTTTAAGGAGCCATTTTTCTGACGTCCTGGTTAGTGGATGTGCTAAGTTCTGTTCTTCGCAAGACGTTTGTTCCGAAAAGCATCCAAGCAAAGACTTTAAATAAGAAGCTGCATCCGATATTTTAAATTCCCTTACGTGGGTTTCATGTCCGACCTTGTTAGTGAAAACTATAAAGGAAATTCTTATTGGTATTGCACGACTGTGAATGTTAGACTTAAGAGTCTTAGAATGCCAGTTACTGAACTTCTGCTTTGATCTCAACGTACTTTAGTAGCAAGGATTGCCTTCCTATGGGCTTTAGATCGGGTAAATTTACGGTCTAGATTTGTCTAGATTTGATCGCCATTCTTCTAATAATCTTATCAAGACGTGTAGAGAGTTGCGATGCTGCCTGTATGCAGAATAGTAAATAGATTATGCCTTACTGCTGTATTGCCAGTTATATTGGAGAGACCCCAGACACGTCACATCACCAGTCGAGAAGCACTTAGGAAAGGACCAAGCATCGCCGATATGGCAACACTTGCAGGGCTGTGATTGCAAACAAGCTACCGTGGTCTGATCTTCTACCTTCTGCTTGCGTCTCCTCACCTTCTGTTAACCGTCTGGATGATGGACGAGAAAGCATTGGGATAGGAATGGGTGCTTGTGTGAAAAAGGGGTCAAGAGTTGGGAACTTGACGAGGAAAAAGAGAGAACAGGAGTGAAGAAAGAAAGGGCCAAGTAAAACAAGCAGCTTTAAAAAATTAAAAAGAGCAACAGATAGAATAAATGCTTCGAATAATTACAATAGAGAGTCTAATAAATATAAGTCTAACAAATATAAAAGCACAATAGGCTTAAGGGCTATATATGCAGTTTGAAAACACCCAATAAGCAAGTATATAATTTAGCAACTTTTGGTTGCTAAATCACCAGAATCTTTTACGGGCCTTTGATCTAACTCAGGGTTTCTCTATCTTTCTCTCCCTGCAGCCCAACGTTATCCGTGTACAGCAGCCCGCGGCCCTATTGCGCTTGCTAGCATTTTTCTAATTTACTATGTGGTAAGTTACACGTCAAGAAACCATGGAACTTGTCTTTACCACCAAAACTCGCTGTTAAGAGGGTATACTGCATGTGATAAAAATCACTAAATAAAGATGGTAATTCAAGTGATTTATAAACAAAGGTGGTTAATTATAAATCAATTAACTCTCACAGCAAAGAAAATTGCAAAACTAACAGTAAATTACAATTACACATAAAAGCTATGATAAAATAAAGCAAAATAGAAAAATAAAGTGAAAACAGTGCAAAAGAAATACAGCTTTGCAAATGCACTTACATCAAAAGAAATTTAGATGATTCAGTGTGTCCTTTTTTAAAGTCTGCAGCAAAACCCTTTTTAATTTACTTTAAATAATCAAAAATAAACAGTCCTTCTTTACTAGTGAGACGATTGAGCTTGCTTCCTAGACATGATCTGACCCAGATGTGGTGGAATAGGTATATAGCTCAGTCTCAGAGTGGCCTCAAGTGTTGTTCCAAGCCTATTTCTAGATTTTGTCTTGGTTGAGGCTACAATTGAGAAGACTGATTCACACACGCATGTACTTGCAAACCGAAGTAGATATTTTACGGCCCTAAAAGCAACACTGAACAGCATGATGATTCAGAAATGCAGCAGGGCAGCGGCCTTATGGTTGAGAAACCTTGATCTAACTCATGGAGTAACGGAAGTCCCATCCTTCCTCTCCAAAACAAAAGCGATGAATCCTGCCACCTTTCGCGACGACAGATAAGGCCTCACTCACCACAAACGATTGCTATGATATGGGCAAAACGTTCGTCAGCAAAAATGCTGATTTACAATTATCGCTCAAACTGTCTTTCTAAATTTTTTCGTCCAGTGTCTTTATTACTTATATCACGATTGAGTGTAGTCAAAACCGGGTATCGACAGGCAGAGATTTGACGAAGAAATGTGTTATAGGTGATCAATCATGTATGGGATCTGCAAACAATTTCACCTGCTTGCCTTAAAATGCATAGGTAAGGCCTCGATCACCCGAAACAGTCCACACACAGATATGGGAAACAACAACACGGAGTTAATAGGCAATCATGTAAAATTAACATGTATTTCGTTATTAGAAGGCGAAGGATAAAGCACTGCTACTGTATTGCGTAAGCAGTGCGTAATCTTGTTGTTATTCTTGATGCATACTTAAACAGACCCTGGGTGGGCTTTTCTATTCCAATTCGCTTTGCTGTGAAGAGCCATCTCTTCCATTTAGCCAGTTTGTTGTATTTAGAATAGAGGATCTAATTTTTGCATTAACGTTTGATGGGAAAACACACATTGAATCTTGAATCAGCGATCTTGAAGCTACGATCTATCCACATCCGTACACACGAAAATTCAGTGCCTTAACCAGAAGCTGGGCCAAGTTTGCTTGTATCCAGAGTTTAGAGGTCTTACATCCTTTGAATTAATATTAGATTTGAAGATTCTTTAGAATGCAAGAAAGCGTATCCTATATTTTTGCCCTTGTTAGATACCCCGCCCTTGGTGATCACTCTGGCCCGATTTGATCCCCAACTCCACCCCCTTTCAAAAATCAACAATATTATCCCTTATTTACTTAATTATTTTCTCCAAGGTTTATGATATGTCAGTATGGATAGGAGAGTGGCCTTCGTTAATAAACTGCAGCCCCCCGAAAAATAAAAGAAACCCCAAAATCTTGACGCGACTGGTGAGTACGCAGCGTTTAAATAACCTTCGAAACAACCTTTGTGGAAATTATACAATCTGGAAGGAAAAATTTAATATGCAACTCAGTTTACCAGCATCCTCGCTTCCCCGTATCAAACTTGAAGAGTGCTTAGCCAAGATCCTTGTACTGATTAAAAGAAAGGATAAACTGGTGTCTATAATAGCCGACTTTAATATCAACCTTTATAAATATGACAACTCAATGGAAACTTCTGACTTTTATGATGCATTATCGTTGAATAACTTCCGCTCCTTCATTTTGTATTCTATTCACAATGCGGTCTCAAAATCTGCTTGATAACATATTTATCAACGATGTAAAGTTTGAGTCAAAAAGCGGGAATTTAACAAGCGCCATATCAGTTCATCTTCCCCAATTTGCTTATATTCACTAGCTAGAGTATGAAAATGACCATGGCAAAAAATCAAGCGGCTCATTGCTGCTCGTACAAGCATCTTCATGAAGAAAGAGTTTATGGAGGAATTATCTTCTCCGAACTGGAAACCCATATTCGGTAGCGAAACAAACACCAGTAATTTAACTAATTGTCCTATTAGTAAAACTACTGACAATGGCCCCATACAAAATTTTGTCAACAAACGAAGTAAGTCTACAGAAGGAGCCATGGATTATAACCGAAATACTACAGACCATAAAAGCAACTAACCAGCAGGAAAAAATTAAAACGTATGCGAACTACAAAAAAAAAACATCTAAACTCCATCGAATGTATGATAAGAAAGAGCGAAATTCTCTACTATAAAAATTTCTTCCTCCAAAATCATAATAACGTAAAGAGAATTTGGGATAGCAAAAGGTCAGTAATTAACCTTGCTTAAAAACGAAACTTCATGACCACGACAAGTCTCGACTGCAACGAACGCCTGGTTAGTGAACCGAAAAACATAGCAACTGCTTTCAACGACTTCTTTTCCTCCGTCGGCAAAAGACTAAGCGCTAAAAAACCAGCAAAATATATCTAATTTCAGGAGGTATATGCCACTTCCTGCGAATCATAGCCCATTTCTAGCACCTGGCAAACCTAACGAGGTGATGAACATCATGAACTCACTTAATATTACCAAATGTTCTGGTCACTTCAGTATTCCTAGCCGTTTACTTAAAAAAGGCTTGTCCCTGCTCTCAGCACCGATTTCGTTTATAATTAAAGAATCTTTCATACAAGCCACATTCCCTGAACCCTTAGAATTAGCAAAAGTAAAACGTGTCTTTAAGCCAGGCCCTCCAGAGAATTGCAGTAATTGCCTATTTCTCTACTGCATAATGTTAGTACAGTTATAGAGACGATTTTAAGATTCCAAGATTCAAAATTTTTTTTCGCATGTACGAAACAATACATGGTCAACTAACATTCTACATGTGAAAGAGGACTCCTCACTAGCGAAGCTAATCGGATTTGAGGAGCCTTCTACAGATATATGCAAGGAGTTACAAACCGTACTTTAGTAATAATTATGCAAAAGAAGTATATGAAAATCTCGCGCACGCAAAGCACTACTTAGCAGCCGAGAAAGCACTAAGACACACAAAACGAGATCAGCACCATCAAGATGAATTTGGTAACATAGTGGATCTAGCAGGCGCTACATTTGTAGTTTAGGTTAGTACTTCGCCTTTTAAAGTGCATGAAGATACCTTTTAAACTGCGCTTTCGTAAGATTTAGATCTACATTTATATTAAGAATACTATTAAATAAATCTGGGCCAGGAGTGTCTTAGCGATCGATAACCATATTTAACTGTTCGCATACAAGGCGGTATTAGGCACGTATGGCCTATAGGCGTAGTAGTCGCATACTCACATAGTAGGTTTAATAGTCGCATATGCACGATTAAAATCTGAACTCCCTTCAGAGAAAAAACCCGAGAATCGGGTCCTAGTTCACATCAAACAAGATGCTTCTTTGCTTGATTGTATTCAAAGGGGCTGTTTGCGCAAGACCGGCTATATGAGAGCTGATTCTGCCAGTGTTGGGACCATCACGAAAATAATCCAGTAAACAAGTCTCAAATCGAAGCAACTGTTAATGGGAGTTAGCAAATATCTAAAAGAGTTTATGCCAAACTTATCAGGCAATAGAGAGCCCATGTTCAGGCTCACATTCAAAGATACTGCACGGCAGCTGTACCTGGAAAGAATGAGTTAATGCATTCAAGAAGTAAAATGCATGGCGGCAAAATGCATAAACATACGTAGGTTAGTTCGGAACTTGTGTTTTTAAAAATCCAACAGCACGAGGATCGTACAGTTTAGGACCATGGGCCAACATGAAAACAAACTTGAGTCTTTCCATCTTAATCGCAAGACTCGCTGCTTCTAACTTGGTTTTCCCATTTCGAGTTTGTTCTTCAGCATATTCATCTAGCGCGTCCATCATGGTCCGAAAGGATTTCACTACGGCACTAGTTGATTTTCAATGTGCCTCCCATCTAATTTCGATCCAAGAGTTTACCCTTCATTGCAACCATTTTTTTTTTAAACCTCTGTATCGATATTTCAAGATTGAGGAAAAAAATTTGTAAATCTGCTGGACAATGGAAAAGCAATTTTATGGAAAAGCAATTTACTGCTATTGGATCGCAGTCAACAGCTTTTCGGCCAATAAGATTTAGTGAAGTTTGAAGACAGAAAACCTATTTTCCTCCAAGAGTTTCTGTTGCTTCCCGTCATAACAGCCAGACAAGTTAGCAGTGCTTATCATGGACTTGTCCACGACACTTTGAGAAATATAGCTTGCCTTCCTCGCGTAGATAATGTAGTACTTCGAGAGACATTCGCTCTCCTGTGTGCCTTTCAAATGGCAGGAACGCAACAAACCGCTCATCTAGCTTCCCATCCAATGGTGATACAGATCTTAATATGATGCTGATCTACGAGCGACACATCAGTTGTTGAAACAACTGATAGGCTGAAATATACAGTAGAGCGGGGCGCCCTAGGCCCGGGCCTTGTGGGCCTATTGGATATTCCACGGCTGCATATAAGATGACTATACCCGCCTACATGAGTTTTGTAAACGATTCGAACTAATTTATGAACTCCTTGTTGTAAATGTGGAAGGAGCGGTGTTGCCAAAGGCTAGTCGTCTTCGCTGCGGATTGTCGACGACCGGGGGGCCGAGGGGGCTGTTGACAAATGTCCAGAAGTTCGTCGTTTTTGTCTCAGAGCGGCGGACATCGAAATTTAATATTATTGTAAAAAGTTTGTATAAGTTTAGTTGGGAATTTTTTTGAGAGTAGAGAAGCCAAGAGAAGTCTGAGTTAGTAGTTCTCTTTCGTCGAAAAAAAAAAACGAAATAAGACACTCTATACCGAAAAAGAGGATGGTGAGTCAGATACCCGTTGTGCATCTAGGCCTTGTAGTTGGGACTTGGGACGACCAATCCTTTAGACAGGCCGTATGTGTGTGCGCAAACTTGCGAGTGGGTGATATCTCCTGGGGATAGTGACGTTCGTGACACTCTTACTTGGTTTCCGGAAGAAGCATTCGCCTCATCAGGCATTTGCTATCTTAGTCAGCAATTTTCAGGACACACTAGAACGTGGTGAATTTGGTTGAGGGTTATTTCCTGACTTAACTAAAGCCTTTGATACCATCAATCAAGACATTCTATAAAATAAACTTGAAATATGCGGCATACTTGATGTCACACTAAACTGGTTTAGGTTGTATGTAAGTGGAAGAAGGCAGTTCTTAGCAATTGAAAACGCGAACTGCGAAACATGTAGATTAAGCCTCAAGGGTCTCAAGGATCAAGGGTCTCAAGGATCAAGGGTCTCAAGGATCAAGGATCTCAAGCATCTATCTTGGGTCCCCGCTTTTTCTCACTTACACTAATGATTTTAGAAATTGCCTCTCGGCAGGCCTTGTATGCCACCTCGTGGATGATACGGTTGTGCTTCTTAATAATAGATCACGCGATCACAGGCTATCGCGAGAGATCCTACAAGTGCTCGAGTGGCCACCACGTATGTACCAATCGTCTATCTCTTAATGCGGGTAATACAGAAGCCCTCCTTTTTCGACCAAAATACAAGAAAATAATAATAAATGAGTAATAAAGCTAAGTATTGGGTGTTTTATTGGATCCTCATTGTTCCTAGAGAGAGTATCTTGCGGAGCTCTCAAAAAAGCTTTCACGTGCTAGCGGGCTTTTAGCCAAAATATGTCACTACGTTGATGCTCCGACTTTATAAGCACTTTACTACAGTCTATTTAACATCCACATGATCTACGGGTGTCTCGCAAGGGTTTTTTTTCCGACAAACAAGATCTAAACCGAATGTCCAAACTTCAGCAACACGCGATAAGAATTGAAGATTTCAAGAGCCAACGTAGGCACTGCTTTCGCGATTTAAAATAATAAAACTCGAAACGTCATTTAACTTTAATTATGCCTCTTAATGCGTGACTGGCACAATAGTGTTTGGCAATGTACTTGTTTCTTCGGGTTTTTTCTTTGTGTTTTTTCTTCATACGTTTTCTATCGGTATTTAAGTACTTAAAAACAATAACACAACTCATACTAAAACTTTGGCGCTTATACCAAGGTGACATACTCGATTCGATGAGCTAAGGCTGTGCAGGATGCCCCCTTTTCCAAGAAACGCTGCCTTTGGAGAGTATTGCTTTTCATTTCGACACGCAGGACCCTAGCTCAGTTATTATATTTAGATCTTCAGCATGTTGGAGGTTTGTCCTGTACTGTACTTTTCTAAAGAGAAATAAATTTTGTTGTTGTTGAGGTCGTTGTTGCTGTTGTTGTTGTTGTTGTTGTTGTTGTTGTTGTTGTTGTTGTATATACTGCAGCCCTCTGCTCCTTTCTTAAGACCTGCCCTTTTAGCCCCACGCCCTAACCAGCAGAGACCCCAAAATCCCGTTGGCACGAATCCTTTCAAATAAGCATCCTCGCTGAATGTTTGATCATTGGAATGCTCTGAACTGACCGACTGCAAGACGGGCAGTGTTTTCTTCCGCACAACTTTGTTTGTGGCAGCTATCTTTAAAAAAGATTATGTCCGAAGAGATTCTGGACCAGTAGTCAGTATAGGTCCCGCTATTACAACTGTCCAGTGTCCACCACGACAACACTACCGATTACCGTGAGTCTTGTGGGCTGAATGGTTGAATCGGTCGCCTGTTTTAGCCAGACAGGGATTCGGTAGAGTAAAA
Organism: Craspedacusta sowerbii; assembly: GCA_003687565.2. Classification (NCBI taxonomy): domain Eukaryota; kingdom Metazoa; phylum Cnidaria; class Hydrozoa; order Limnomedusae; family Olindiidae; genus Craspedacusta; species Craspedacusta sowerbii. The sequence goes on along the minus strand of QQSS02225163.1, from coordinate 404 downwards.
AATTTTCCTAGTTCACGTGGCGTCATTGTGCGATCATCCTCTTGTTTCAATGACTGACCAGTGTTGCATGGTACCGGCTGAAATGTGTGCGAGAAACCCATAAGGGTATATAGTAACTCTAAGGAGAAACCCTATTCGTCGCCGTCAAGACATCCCGCACATCGTCAAGCTAAAAGGTTAACTGGCTAATTGATTGCAGTGTTGTATCGGCGCTCTCTAGATGTTTTATCCCAACCTCCGCCAGCTCTGGAAAGTTTAATTAACTTTGTTTTCGTTTGTGTGTTTGTTGGTGTGTTTGTGTGTCTTGGTGTGTGTTTGTTAGTGTGTTTGTGCGGGTGTGTTCGGGGTGTGGGTGTGGGTGAGTATGTGAGTATGTATATATATACATATATATGTATATATAT
>QQSS02225152.1:0-10553 GCA_003687565.2 Craspedacusta sowerbii | reverse complement strand
AATCCGCCAAATTTGTTAATCCGCCAAATTTTACGCGCACGAATTGTGGCGGATTAACGCGAGTGCACCTGTATATACATATTATATGTTATATAAATTTATATAAAATATATATGAAAATATATATATTTATTTATTTTTATGTAAACGTGAATGTATACACACATATATATGTAATATATATATATATAGTTGCAAGTTACTTGAAGATTTTCTATTGTCTTGTAAGCAACTGCAAACTTTTGGCGCTGAAATTGAGATTCCTGCATAATTAGCCTTTGCTGAAAGGGGATGTCCCCCATCCCACCCCGCCAGCTTGTTCAAAAGCTTTTCGCACATTCTCTCTGATCCGACTTTCTTTAACATCAACGAATTCTTTAACCGTGCCACATCGTGTAAAGTTTGCACCTAAAAATATATCACGAAATAGCGAAAGAACTAGAATCAATTGTTTGAGTCACAACTCGTCTTCAGACACAATTTTTTGCCTCTTTAAGAAATTCGAATTTTGAATGCGAAACAATACAATCGATCTCAAATACGCAAGTATTAGAAAAGGTCCGTCAACTTCAACGGCCCTTTGAACACGCTCATTTAACTGCCGAGACGCTTTTTCCCGTGAGTGAGCAACTCCAGCAGTTGTCTGAAGAAGCATTGCTGTTTGTAGAAGTAGCCACGAAAACCGGTCGAAAATGCCCTAAGACTAGGGCGATGGAAGTGAAACAGGGATTGAAATCCATTGTGCCAGCCTTCGACCTCAATGCTCGTCAGCGCAATGTCATCAAATTTTTTTTTAGACGGATATTTATTCCATGGACATCTTAAACTTTGCGCTTGATCATTACTTTATTACGAATATCTGACCGAAGTTTTGAAAATGGGAAAATGATGCTCAACCAACCTGTTGCACATCTTGTCCGACACAGGGAAAGCAAACTGGAATTTGGACTATCAGCAAGTTTAGCTGCTTGCCAATCATGGCATGTAGTTTTCAAGGTAAGATGACAGCTGGCATGTCAAAGACTTAATAAAAAGTAAGCTACTTGCAAAGCTGTAATATGCTTGGTAAGTTCTATCGACGATCTCGGATTTGCCTGCCATTTACGCGGGTGTTCAAAATATGTCAGCAACTCCCCACTCCTTTACATTTGGGTTTGGCTCAGCAAGTTTGTCAAAAGCTTCTGTTACATGTTCCGGGGGTACGAAACTTAGCTCTGGCAAACAACGACTCCTAACGGCGTCATCGTAATCGTAAGCTGCCTTCGTAACAAGGCCGTTGCCTTTCTTAAAAATATTTGACATATGTAAAAACAGCATCCTGTAACTTTCATTATTGCTTTCTCAAAGTTCGTTAAATTAGTGTCGGGCCTTGCAGTTGGTGCAAGTCTGAGGTACGATTGTTCAGTTTTATTTGTGAGGGGAAAATATGACGCAGCTGGATTTACTACCTGAAGTGTAACGACTAGAGCTGAAAAAAAAAACTTGTGTCGCCACAAGGTGCACATGCTAGCCCGTCCAGAATTTCATGGTAGCCCAAACCAATACTTGATCATCACTAGACCCTGAATAAAACAAGAACATGTCTTGGCAGTTGAGTTGAATTGAGTGGAAGAGCAAGGAGTTCCCCCGGATGCGCAGTCCATTGATCGTCGGTGATAGCTAATGAACCCAGTCATCGGATGTTGTTTGAACCTCTCAGGAGCTAAAGAGCTCATTACGTGCCCTAGAAGGGAGGCTCGGACGGCTGGTCAATGCTCCAACGATCGTGAAACTGACATCGCACTGTCCCCTGTTACCAGGAGACACTCTTCAAGAAGACCTTCCCGGCGGACGACGAAGTCTTACTGGCTAGGTCTTCTTAGGAGATTCGCCACACAGGGTAGCCACAATAATTTGTCACATACCCTGCTTGCCCACCGGCCGCCACGTGGAGGCTCTCCTAGTTGGTCGGTAGTGTGTAATGTTGTTAGTAATGTCTTGGTAGTATGAAGGAATATCGAATAGCAGATACCGCTGTACCGCTGGAATAGCGCGCGGAACATTGATCGCTTCGTGAAATTTTTTTGCGTTACGGTTGCCAGGTGCGCTTTGGAGAGTTCTTTCTTCATACATTCGCAGGGTTTGCTCTAATTAATTATCCTGATACTGATTCACTTATTCTGGATACTTTCGCTGCATCAAGTGTATGATTCCATCATCCAATATGCTTGCATGTGATATTATGACAAATGATCCCCATTTTCATTACGACGAAGGGATTTTATGTTTCTTATTCGTTACTTCATGTTCTTCACGAAATTTTTCAAGAAATAGAGCTCTCAAACCTATTTACTTATAAAATTAACTTTAAAAATTTGCATTGACCAGATGGTACGCGTGCCCCGATTTGAATCCTCGCGCCCGATGGCCAGGATATCCTGGCAAATTCGAGCCTGGAAGGATGGTCGCTACACACGCGAGCAGCATTCCAAAAATATTAGCGAAGCTAGTGGCGGCGAGGCTTTGCTGCACCGAGGTTGCAGCAATTTCCGAGGCTCAGCAAACAGCTGCTTCTAAAATTGCCGCGGAGGCCTTGGGACGTTTAGCTTTTGGACCTAATTTTTTCCGTAAGTGACTGACATTTATATTGGTTGAGTGAAAACGTAGGGACTCCGTGTTCACTTTTTGTGTAACTTTTGCGATTCGGATGTTATGACTTCTAATGTTGATGTCGATTGAGACAAGGTCCAATTTCTATGACTGGTTAGGTGGCTACTGTCATCTTCGGATCCTTTGATATCATACTACTGGCTTTATTTTCAGGTGACTATTTAAGCACCATGGTTTACTGACTTCGATAGCATGAGCATTAAAAATTGTAGCCTTATAATTATAGTTCTTATATTATATTTTAAAGCTAATTTGCTTCTCAATCTTGAGGTTATTACATAAGGTTATTCAATCTTGAGGTTTATAGTGTTGTCAATGCAAAGCTGCTGATATCGTCATGTTTCTTTAGTGGTAATATTATCAAACGAAATCAAGTTCAAGTCTCATATTTGATCTAAAGGACCTATTATGTGAAATCACTGAAGCTCAACAGGCTGTAAAGAGTTGCACAATAAATGTTCATGAACTATCGATTTTGAAGTTCTTGCATTCTTAAAAGTATTGGGTTTTAGTAACAGCAAAAGTGATAAATACATTTAGGCTGCAAATTTCACAATCTGGGTGATATAAACAGAAGCAGTCTATATGATGAGATCTAGAAAAAAATTCTGGATGTTTTTTAAAGTTAATTGGAGTCTTTTTAATGCACATTTGCAACTTCAAAAAAGTTTTGACTAGTGCTTGAAAATTCAGGAACCACATCCTTGTTTTGGTTATCCGGTATACTATGATACTGTGATTAGCGGCTTACCTAGATTCTTTTAATAGTACCCAGCCTATCCTGTTTCCATTGAAATGCCTTCTGCTCTTTGAACACAGATTTTTCCAGGTTATTATGTAGTTGTTAAGCACTTGCTTGGTGTATTGCTAAGTCTCAGTTGTACCCTTGAGGTATAGTACCTTCATTCTAGCTTGCCTTGTGAACTTAAGTTGTTATGCAACTGCGTGGGCTCAATCCTGGTAAGGATTAAGAGAGGATTCAGCACCTAATTACTGTTACAAAGATATTTTGGGATGGAAACCAGGGGCTGTCATGCTTGGTCCATGTTCATGCAGACATTGGTGGATGGCCATTCTCTGGAAGTGGTTTTGCTAAGTTTTCATGCTTTTTGGAGGCATAGCTAATATCAGACCAAAGATTTTTTTTTAAAAGACCTGGCTCTACCCAGTGGCCTAAGTAATACCAGTTAATTGGAAACGATTGTGAATCTTCTGAAATTGGCAGATTTTGTGTTTTGTATTTTGAATTTCAGGTTTCTTTAGCTTGCAGTTAAGTAAACAAAGTTTTATGTAAGTATTTAGATGCACTTGCATGCTTTTCTGTGTATGGGGGTATTAGCATGTGTATTTATGGCGATGTTATCATGCATGTATGTTTATGTGTGTTGTATTCGCTCGTGTCAAAGCTGTTTTATTTATTTGTATAGTTAATTATTTTACCATCATCTCCTGTAAATTAAGTTATTCCTTAATTTTACTTTCAAACTAGCTGGTAGTCTTTGTGCCAACTCTAGTAGGGTTCTTTTTTTATCTAATCTGTGCTATAAATCTAATGCTGCATTGCCACTTATTGAATGCTGTTAAGTTGTGCATGAGTAAGAAAGAGGCTATGCTAGTATTTGTCTATAGGTCAGAACTTCTTAAGTAAATGCAAAATAAGATTGTAAAGTTTTGCTACTTTAAGATGTTTCTTTTATTCTACCTTTGCTCACTGTCTGAAATTATGTTCAAATAATTCTATACTGGCATCAAAAATAAATTTATTGTTAAACATAATTGTCTTGTTACTGGCTTTCTGGTTCTGTTTGTAGACAGGAATTTTAAACATGCTTTTTTTAATAGAGTGACCTTTCCTATACTTAGCTTTGCCCTATGCATCAACTTGATTGCATTTGTATTGATAATCAGATTAACTGTGGGATTACTAGATTGATGATTAAAACGTCTAGCCCTTAAGGCAGATAACGAATCCACCTCAGCATGTTAAGCATGGACATTCTTCTAAAAGTTAGTTAAACAAAACTTTCTCGGATGAATGAAAGTACCTGTTTTCTGTTAATTTTTCAGTACAAATCTATAGACTACTCTTAGTAGGAGTTATGTATACGTTGCGGTTTTAGCGTGTCCTTGTAACTTCTTGTCTTTCGATTAAGGGCTAAGACTCCCCTTGAATAGTAGCAGGTGCTATCACTTACAAGCTGAATTATTTGCAAAGCATTGGTGGGCAGTTTTGTTAGGATTTATCTTTTCATCTCGCTGCTTCTTAAGAGATGGTTGCTTTAGCTGTTTGTGAGTCATGCAAAAGCAGAATAAGGGTTTGATTTGTGTAGAGTTGTTGATGATAGCATAAGTTGGTATGGAAGCCATTGATTGCTGCAGAAACTGCGGCTTTGCCGTTACAGGTCATTGCTGACTTATAAATAGATATCCTGCTGTTGCGTTGTCTTTTAAACGTAATCTTGAACTAGAGGGTTATCCGTCGTAGGCTGTTGTAGTTTGGATCTGGATAAGGCTAGCCTTTGGAGATCGAAAATGTATGACCTTCCACTTGACGATTTGGCTCAGGATTATGTGCTGAAGATTTGCTAATGAGGTACGTCTTCATTAAGTTGGTGTGAACAAATCGCACTAGTGTATCAGTCTTCTATGTCTCGTAGAAACCAGACTTAACCAGGTGCTGTTTCTGGTTGTATTCAGACTCAATAAAGGAACTGTGTGTTCAAGCTTGACGCCCTGCAAGCCTGTGGCCTTTAAAGACGGAATCTGCTGGGTAAAAGAATTCATTCAAAAGGTCAATTGGCTCCGCTAAGCGATTGTAATATGAACCCCATGTGCGACTTGCTATTAGAGGCCAATATACGAGCCAACCGACGATTCATATTAATGTACCAACTTTCAGGAGAAAGCACTGGGTTGTGCCTGGGCATTTTACTCAGTGAAATACTCATTTAGTCAGTTGGTTTCGCTGGGAAATTGGCTATATTTAGTTGATCATTCTGTGATGCTGTTGTTGCTGATTTTCATTTTAATCGAGCTTGAAGGACAGAGACCTATCTCGTGCCAACAGGAGCCTGCTGAGCTAGACAATGTCAACTGTCAACTGCACCCAGAAGTTGTTCCAACCGACAATGCATCGTATTTTAGATACTTTCCTTATTACATAAAGTTGCATCGTTGTCGAGGCAGCGTCATTGGCTACGATCCAGGTGTCAGAGCATGTGTTGCCAGTAAGACGGAGCCAGTGTTTGCTCTTGTAACTGAAGTAAGTGTAGAGCAAGGCACGATCATTGAACTAACAAACCACACCGAGTGTTCCGGGGTTTGTGTTCAAGAGCCGAATGCTTGCTCAGATCTTGAACTGTGGTCAAACGAGACGTGCAGCTGTAAGTGCAAGTTCGATTCGGCACCAGCCATAAGTCCGTGCTGCAGTCCGAAGGTGTGGAGCCAGAATAGGTGTATATGCAGATGCCCTACAGATCCTCGTCAATGCGTGTCTCGCAAAGTGTGGAGTAGTGATAGCTGTTCATGTGTCTGCAAGAGTGAGATATACAAGGACTGCCTCAGAGACGACAAGACCATAGACGAAGGCACGTGTCTGTGCATAGCTAGACCGGCCATTGGTAGGGTGTTCAGCCCTAGAGGTGTGAGTGTTGCTACTCTTGTTGTGGCATTGATATGTGAAGCCTTACTGTTGATATTTGCTTACCTTCTTTGCTATCGATACTGTTTTAAACGCCACTGGCGGCCTAGATATGAAGCTCTGCGAAAAGGCCGATTACAGTCTGGTTCCATGTTGACACGGCGCTAGCACGATGACATGCATTAGAAGGTGAGCGGGAATTCTCGCAAGAATCATGTGATCAACTTTATAACAGCAGTGTTACTGAGTTCAGCTTTATTTCAGCATGTCGTCATAGCGTGTTTTTCTAGGTTGTTTACGTCATTTTCCGAACTCGAGTCTGTTTTATTTATATACCCTTGCCGTACTGGATGCAATTCTTAATCGCAATCGAAGTTCCCAGCCCTGTTGTATATTTAAGGACATGCAGTAATGCTATCACTTCATTATGGCGGACTTAAGGTAAAAGCAGAACATCATGTGAAGCAGTATATTTATAGGGATATGAAAAGCAAATCTCTACGGTGCACCCTGATGGTGGAAATTATTAACATGTGAATTGCGACGGCTGTTGCTGTTGAGATCGCAATTATTTTTTTAAGTTATCAGAACTTGAAGACGGCATTAGCAACTCCAATTTAGTATCCATGCTGGGGTATTCAGAGATTTTTGAATTAGCGACATTCACTATCTAAAGGACTGGTAATTAGGTGCGCCCCTTGTTGTTTATTCAAAGAACACATCGTAATCACGTGTGTATCTTCAGAGGTTATCACTGAAATGTTAGATGAATTGCGTAGGCACGAAGCAGTATTTTGTTATATTTATTTAGCTACGAATTTGGTAAAGTCTATGGTTATTTTGTTACTATTTTTTTAATGACGTGCTGTATCTCGCATGAAGGGAAGATTCGATTGTAAGAGCATCAGCTGTTAACCAGTAAAGTTATGATTTCCAAAGTGCCGGCTTGATCCTAGCAAGTTACAGATCTTGTGCGAGAGTTTTCGGCTTAACATTCTCAGTCTCTTTCAAGCAATCATCGAAGGTTGATTATGATACAGACATGAAGCCCGAACAAAATGGTATGTTTTACACAGTGAGAGAATAATGCGACTTTTAAATTTTGTCGTGCGAAGGCGCTTGGTTAGATCTCCTGACATTTAGCATTCGTTTTAGAGATAACACTTGAGTGGTAGTTATTTTGGTGACTTGCTTACTTACCAGGGGTGGCAATATCACGGATACGACTTAAGTCTAGTTCATCCATTCTTCTGACAGCATTATCCTGAAATGTCTGAAGTGTTCTAGTTAGGCTTTTTAATTCTGATGGGGCGGGCTAGCTATCTCAGGAGTTACCTGGCGGTTTTTTAAATATTTGCTCTTGTCGCAACTGCATTTTGGGCCATCCTGCCACGATTTATTTGTTAGTCTGTGTTCAATGTGCTGGTTATTTGAATGCATTAGCTCAAATATATGATTAAACCCTGGATATATGCTCATTTTCTTTTTTCCTTCATGATGACAGATAGTAAGGTTATTTAGATACTTTTCTAATCTGAATCCGTTATTGTAATGGGACGCGATTGTGACTTCGTCTTTCCTATCTTGACCTGTAGCCATGGTGCGTCACTTCAACATAGCTTGGTAGCGTCAAGTGACAAGATCTGCTGGATCCCAGTCTTTTGTTTCATTGCACTTTTTGTTAAGGCAAATTCTAATATTAGTGGTGAAATGCAGTACACTGCCTGTTCTTTTGTCGGTGCAACCCGTTGATGTTTCAAGAGCTTTATCGACATTGCGTGCACGAACTTAGGATTGAATGATCCCGGTAAAACATGTTGAAGATTATGAGGAAATAGCGCAACTTGTCTTCTGGCTGAAAATCAGCATTGGACAAAGCAATAAGCCGACGTAAGACTATGCAACGCCCTTCTTCTTACCTGTACCATGGATCGTTTAAGCGCAAGAAAAAGACGGTTACCAGTCACTCTCCTGTGGCAGTTGAGATGTCTGTCTGGATCACTGTTAGAGATAATATTCCGGGTGGCGTTTCAACCGTTTTAGTTGGCAAATATGTACGCATCAGCTGTTACGTTTGCCTCTAACGAGAAAACGGTGGGAAAAAAAATAATAGGGAAAAAATGAAAATACTCTCTAATTTTGTTTTCCTGTTTGGGGGCATTTACTCATGCAGTAACTCCCGTGTATTATTTGTCATTCGTTATTTACCAGGCAGTATGTGACATCCTTTATTTACATGCAATATTTACCACGCGTTATGTACATACCTTATATGCCGTGCAGTATTTACCATGTAGGAGTTTTAAAGCGCTATTTACCAGACTTAATTTACCATGCTGTGCGTATTATACAATATTTAGTACCTTGTTGATATTTCGTTGTTTTCTCAATGAGGATTAGTTTACTGATGTATTGTGTAAGGTTCAGCACTGCTTGAGTAATTGCTGTGCGCGAACTACGTCGATATTATCGAAGTTTCTGGTTTGCGTGAAACCTTTGTTGAACGGCTGTTTATACAGGATAAATTAAGCCAGCTAATGCAGTTGGTAGGGGAATAGGGTAGGAATGAAAGAAGAAGCATTCTTATGGTGATGGAGCTTTTTTTTTTCGTCATCATGGCTCTTGTTGCTGATTAACTTATGACCCTTTTTATGCTTTTATGACTTTTTACTTTATTTGTCAAAAATCGTTTCCTGTAGCACCAATGGATGAACTTTTACCTGTTATTGACTAAAAAGACGTTTATTTCATTGAGATATTGAAGAAGGTCACGCACCAGTGTGATATGGAATGCCTGCAATGATTTTCTCCGCTTCTTCTTCTGAGCATTCGTTGGAGATTAGCCTAGCGGTAGGAGGTCCCATGCGCTCTTAATTGCAGTGGTTAAGCAGGGCTGAAGTGAAGTTGTAATTCGATCAAGTTCTGTCGCTAGTGAGACTCTGATAACTGACATAAAATGGCAAAATGAGGAAAAAAGTAACTCCATCCCAAGCAGCATCTGAGGACAGCGAGGTAACTCTTACTGCTGCTTATTTTGACAATCGACTAGCAGAACGCGAATGTGCCCTTGCCACCAAGAAAGACATGCCGGAACTAAAGGGATGCATAAACAGGCAGAAGGGCTGCATTCGAAATCTGGAATCTAAGGTCGCCATGCTCGAATCGCAAGTATCGTTTTTGCTGGGCAAGACCGAGGAAGCCGAGCAATATTCACGACGGCTTTGTCTACGCATCGATGGAATCCCGTTGCTTCCAAACGACCAAGAAGAAACGCCGGAAGAAATCCGAAAAGCGGTTAAGACCGTAATCTCTGATGCTGGTGTCAATATCCGAAGATATCATCGACAGGGCACATAGAATTGGAAAGGGCCGGATTGTTGCTGGAAAGCGGTGCCGCCAAGTTATCGTTCGTTTCACGACGTTTCGCCACCGCACGCTGCTCTTCAAGGCACGAAAGAAGGCCCCAAACTACCGAATCTACCTGGACCTAACTAAGGAAAGAAAATGATTGCTGGATAAAGTAAATGCCTACATCGACAAGAACGGAATAGAGAACTGCTACGCGTTTGCCGACATAAATTGCCGCGTATGCGTGAAGCTCAATTATCCATTCGAGTATCACTACGTTTGAAGACTTTCTTCAACTGGTGGGTGGATCGAGCTAGGTAAGATCCTGCCTTACGATGTTACCGTAATATTATGATCCTTATTATAATTCTAAATTTCTAGCCAGTCAGTTTGAGTCATCGCATACGTACACCCTATAAGCACTTGGCCCTGCTTAAACCTGATCGCATCGGCGCTTCCTAGGTAATTGGTTCACCTCCGACTAATTGCGAAAACTCCGTATCATTACATAAGTTTATATTATTGGACCTGTACCAGTCTTGTTCTCTTTATTTTATATTATATTAAGTCCTTAATTTTCTCTACTCTTCTTTCTATCTATGAAAGCAAGCTGAAGATCAAAATATAATTGTAGTGTATGCAGATGATTCATACCTTTACATCTACGGCGCGACTCGTGCAATAGTTGTAAATAATTTATACATGCGAAATGCTCGAAGAGAGAACCTTCTCAAAATGGCTCATGGAAATGCGCATATTACATTCAAAAAGAATTACCCTTGTGCTCGATTAGTGATGAATCCCTTAAATTAAGTCTTGGCGGGTTAGTGGAGTCATCGTATCCTAATTTAAAACTCTTGCCCAATTCTAGAATTAGATCCCTTGTCGAAAAGATTCCTGGCCAGACGATTTCATA
>QQSS02225141.1:0-10554 GCA_003687565.2 Craspedacusta sowerbii | reverse complement strand
ATCATCATCATCATCATCATCATCATCATCATCATCATCATCATCATCATCATCATCATCATCATCATCATCATCTCAATTAGATCTTCTCGAATTTGTCTTCGCACGAGCGAGTATAATGACAGAGATTTTAGCCTGCCCTCGTATCATAAATGCTCGAGTCCTTTAACAATTTTCGCAGCACGCCTCTGCACTTTCTCCAATGTCTGCATGTCTTTTTCATAATGCGAAGCCCAGGTCTGAATGCAAAATTCAAGATGCGGTCTCACATACGTGCAGTACAGTGTCAAAAAGACCTCTTTGCTGATTTTACCAAAGATTCGCCTAATCATTCCTAGTACAGACATCGCTTTAGATGCTGCCTGGTTACATTAGTGACTCCACTTCAAGTCCTCTGATATCTGTATCCCTAGGTCTCGACAGTGCTTTACAGGTTCTATTTCTCTGGCTACACTGCCATTGGTCATACTATATCTTGTATCAAATTTGTGGCCAATGGACAAGTGCTGACACTTAGCAGCGTCGAACTTAATAAGCCATTTTTCAGAATACTGCTCTAGAGTTTTCAGATCGTGTGCAATGACATGTCCGTCACTTAAGGATCTTATTTCGTGCCATATCTTTATATCATCAGCAAACAACTTGACTTTACTTTTGAGAGGCTATAAGTCCATTTTGATTCATTAGATAGAGATTGCCATTAAGTAGTTTTTGCTTTGATCTCATAAATCTATAAAATGCTCTCTTATTAGTCTTAAAAGTGTCACATTTTCTTTCCATTCCTTCTTCTTCTCCCTTCTGATAGCTGCATTGGCTTTATTCCTAATAATTTTATACTTTTGGAAATCAATTTCTCTTTTCGTATAACTATAAGTTCTGTACAATCTCTCTCTCCCTGTCTCTCTCTCTCTCTGTCTCTCTCTCTCTCTCTCTCTCTCTCTCATTTAACAGCTTTTTTACTTCTTTGCTACTAAATGGTAGCTCTTTTTTTTGTCTGAACATCTGCGTCGGAACAAAAGTTTGAACCAGCTCCTGGTATTGAGTTCTGATGAACGACTAAACGTTTTCAATATTTTCTTTTTCGAGATGGTCCCATGAGACTGTCCGATGGGCTTAAATGCATCTTACAGACGCCTTAAAAATGTCTTTCTGAGATGTAAAGAAGACGTCTTTTTTTAGATGTCTACAAAGCGTCTTAATACTCTTAATCTTTTAAAAATGTCTAAAAAACGTGCGTCTTTTTGAGATGTCTTAAAGATGTCTTAGAAAGACATCTCAAAGGATACCGAAAATGATCAAGAGTAGATGTCTTTCAGTCGTCTTTGTTAATAACGCGAGATGTCTTCAAGATGTCTCTTTGCCTGCTGGGATTGTTGGTACTCGCAGTTTCTCTCATGGCGTGAGTCTCAAGAGAATCGATAGAGGAAAGAGTATCAAATCAAAAATATCCGTATCAAAAACGACTACCTATCTGATCAGTCTCGAACGTAGCTCAGCAGATCTGCTGCTTAACACGCTCAAACGGTGTCGAAGATGACTTTCTCCCAACACAGCAAAGTCCCTCACTCCAAAAAACACAACATGATAATAAATCGTTGCAATCATTAATCATTATATTAATCAATATATATATATATATATATATATATATATATATATATATATATATATTAACATACTATACTAAATGAGTTCCGTCTAAAGAATCGCTACAGAACTTGCAGATAAGCTCCGGTGCTTAGGTCAGCATTCTATTATGCGAAACGTACCTAATTCATAATTGCAAACATTCATAGAAAGTTCATATGTCACGTATACGAATCGATAGCAAGGAATCATGTCATGCAAGGTTTTAGAAACTTGTTGGCATTGATCGATAAAGTATTTTCCATGTTTTGAAACCAAGTGGGCGTAGCTGTCCGCGTTCATAGATTTCGATAAACTCCATTTTGGATTGGCTTGTAAGGCTGGACTTACGTCGACTAAGATAGTTTAGCTGAGCTGCTGCTGAATGGCAAATTTCACTAATCAATCAATATCAGAAGTGAATAAACCACTTTTCGCAACGTTTCGCCGACCGTACCTATCGGAAAAAACATGGCTAGAAAATTTTCATGATTTGCAACCATGTCTTTCGAGGTTAGGCAGTCCACAGGAATGCTTGATTCTTCCTCCAGAAATTTATTTATCAAGGTAAGGATGTCAACTGCATATGCTAATAGTGGGTAGCCGCCTGTGATTGGAGTTTGCTAAAATTTTGCTCTGCGCGTTGGTTCTCCACGTAGATAAGTTTGTAGATTTAACCCTACATTAGTCATAAAGTACTAGTATATGTGCGATCGAGATGGACGATAGGTTAAAATTTCTATTAGTCAGCCAGAAGCTTCCAGCTGATGGTCGAATCCTGAATTTCCGATTGCGTCAGGAAAACAGCTCTGTTGAGGGACCTTTGTATGAATGGAGATGTGCAGAGTGGCTCCTGTAAGATTTCTGCTTTTAGAAGACCTCGAATGTTTTTGTGCTGCTTGCGCTTCTTTAGAAACTTAAAATAGCTGCTGTGAAATAAACTAGGTTCTTCCATGCCATACGGTAGGTAACGTAGCCGTGAAATTGTCATGGTGGTAGGACGTCCTCGTGCCATCAGTTGTGTGGCCACGGCTTCTCTTCTCACTTAAATCTGGTTTCACCGGTTTTCAATTTCCAACACCTGTTTGAAAGCGTCCCGCTTGCGAGAGCTTCCGCGACGGCAATCTGGTGATGTGCTTGATAGATTGTCAGCGCATTTAAGTTCGGACATGTAATGCCGACATGCCGACGTCATCAAGCCCTGTTTTCGCAAATTTGAATGCTTCTCGCATGAAAAAGTTTTATTGAAGTTACTGTAAAAGAAAATTTAAGCTGACCAGTTGACTAACAGGTGCAGTAATGCCCCTTCAGGCTACCGGTAACGGCGCAGATGGAGCGAATACTGACGTTCAAATGAACGAAGGCATTGATTCACAAGCGGCATTAAGTTACGGGCACCAACGTTTGATTAGCAAATGGTTAGCAAATACAGGAGGCCTTCCCACTGTCACATGCCAATCAGGTCATTATGTGGGCTGCATCCACGCAAAGTTTAATCTTGTCCAAACCAACGATTAGCCCAGACCCAATTAAATAAAATGAATTGAATGCAGACGACTTTCACTGTTGTTGGTAGGCTTGCTGCTGGAAGGACTGCAAGGTGAGAGAGAGCGAGGTCCTGCAAGCGTAGATTCGATTTAATTTGCTCTTATGCGATTAATCTTCGTAACTAGTTTGCATGAACATGAAGGTGGATTCGATGAGCATTGCTCGCAGACTCTATTTCTTTGTTGTTCATTGCGGATTTTTGTGAAGCAAGGGTTCCAGCAAGCAAGTGTGGTGCGAAAGTTAGATGTCTATCCAAGCGCACTTCCATTAAGTTGAAGAAGCCTTTATTGCATCCTTCCTTTTGCTGGTACACGCCCAGGCGCTCGCATTTTAGTATGCACCACCAGCAGAGCAGAGACGACGTAGCCCGTCGCTGCAGCGCAGCCGCTTCGCCTTCTGCTTGCGCTGTACTTGCACCAAGCTTTGCTTTTGTTCTTTATAATAAATTCTCAAACGCCAAGTGGGAGGGGAAATGCATACGATTTATTTTAAGCTCGAGAGTGCGTTGTGCTTTATATAGATTGGTTGTGGTAGTTTTATAAAACTATGAGCACAAGTATGTTCGTGTCCTGCCAAGTCCGTCACGTGACCTGTTTGCATTGTGGCATCGTCTGTGTAGATTAGCTCCTCGTCTCTCCGCCAAGATGGAGAGTGGTGAACTTCTGAAAAACGGAGGAGTGCATGAACGAGGGACGAGCAAGGGAAGGTTAAGCCAGACGAACGAGGATGTGTTCATTGTAGATGCAGCAAGCAGCCCTAGAAGTTTGCTTGGCGGCATAAGATTACAGTATTTCCAACCTTTAAACAACATGATAGTTTTCACAATCTTTCTGGCACTGTTCTCCATTCTGCAAGGTAGCATTTTTGTTTAAATTTGTAACCTTTCGTTATTATGAGATTTATCGTCCTCTAGCACAGAAAAATAAAACTTTGCATACCCTTGCTTAATTCGTTTCTAACTTTTTTTATCTGTGTGGATGCGCGAGAAGATGTTGCGTTGAGGCAAATCTTGTACAGATTTGGTCAAACTTGAAGCTCGAATGGTGCTAAGTTTTTTTAATCAGTCGATCTCCACCAAGGTTTTTTTAGCTCGTTCGCTTCAAGGGTTAGCAGCTGCGACAAACGAGATGAAGCCTGTCCATAACCATCGTGGTATTCGTTATGTTAGCGTAGATCGAAATTTTTAATAGCGAGTCAAGCACGAGATCATAATGGTTCTTTAGGACTTGAGAGTACCCTTAACGCGTTGTAGAGTAGATGAAAGTCCCTACAAATTGCAATCAACTGTTTAGGTCAGGATCTTCCAGTGTTCGCATTCGTAGATCCGTGGTAAGCCGTGCAATTGAGCGTGTTAGGACTTGCTGAGGACGTGCAAGTTCTGGTGCAGGACGAACAGTTGTGTTTCTTATGTTGTTAGGGGTGCTGGTCAACGGGATTGTTCTCGCTTCGTTAGTCAGCATCGAAAGGGAATTCGGTTTCAGCAGCCAGCAAACTGGCATCATCGTCGGAGGAAACGACATGGCGGCGTTGATGTTTGTCGGCCTCGTCAGCTTCTTCGGAACCAAAGGAGACAAGCCCCTTTGGTTAGGGGTAGGAGCTATGGTTACAGGTATTCTTACTATGTTTGTTCCTATTACTATGTTTTCTTCAGCTTTGCTTTTGCTGATGCTCTTCAACTTCTTTCTAGCGTCTTCTAAGACGTAACCATTTATTCGCCGTTGTTGGTGCTTGATAGCTGGCTGGTAGGCTAACGCTCTTAGAGAGATCGCGATCAAGTGCCAGTGCGCCAACTTCCTCCCTCGATACTAGAAACCGTCCCGGCATCCTTCAAGACATGGTGTAGACAGATTTTCTGTGGCGCTCTTTTGGGTCTTTCCAACGCTCGTGCAGGCAGAAAGTAATGTTTTTTTACCTGTTTGTTTAAGGACTTTTACCGACTGCACGCATCATTTATTGCTGTCGAACTTTTCTGGTACGCATGGTAGCGTCAGTGAGCACTTGCGGCCTTAAGACGATTAAGGACGTGCTTCTTGCAAGAGCGAAGTCAACATGAAAGGCTGCTTTGATAGTGGAACGGCAGCGCTCTCAGTTTCGGCCCTACGAGTGCAGCATATTCGTTATCATGATTATCATTTATTTCTTCTAGGTGCTGGATCCGCCCTTATTGCCTTGCCCAAGTTGATTTCAGGAGTTCACACCATATCCCAGGGACTGCAGAATATATCTGTCTGCACTCCTATGGAAGCATTTCCAAACACAGCTGGATCCTCGATTCCTTCAGATGGCAATATCGCATATTTGGCTATATTTTTGGTTGCC
Organism: Craspedacusta sowerbii; assembly: GCA_003687565.2. Classification (NCBI taxonomy): domain Eukaryota; kingdom Metazoa; phylum Cnidaria; class Hydrozoa; order Limnomedusae; family Olindiidae; genus Craspedacusta; species Craspedacusta sowerbii. Next base: position 5,061 of record QQSS02225141.1, on the reverse strand, counting down.
CAATTTTTAATGGGAGTTGGAACCACTCCCCTATACACTTTAGGTACGATAAATTGGCATTCAAAACTTTCTTGTATGTTAACAATTGACTGCAAGGCAAGTTGTCGTTGCGTCGCGCTGTCATGTCGGTCACTCAGCTTTGTTTCTTTTAAAAGCCTGGCTATTTCGAACACTCTTTTTACTTCAGGACCTGCCTATCTTGACGAAAATGTGTCGCCATCTTCATCTCCGATATATCTCGGAATTTGGTATGCTTCCACCATGTTTGGACCTGGCTTAGGCTTCGTCGTTGGAAGCTTATTTCTTAAAACATTTACCGACGTAAAACCGGTATGACCTACCACCTATTGCAGCTGTTAGAAAGTTGCATGTTTAAATTAGCAGAACATTCACAAATCTGGTTCATCGAATCCTTGGGCATCGGAGACCTTGCAAATTATTGCTTGTGTATTGTAATTATTGTAATTGTTGTGACTTGTAATTATTGATGGTGTTGTATTTTAACATTTAGACCATTTCTTCTTTCAGCCGGCAGTAATAGGAGGTTATCAATTAGACAATACTGATCCCCGATGGGTCGGCGCTTGGTGGCTGCCATTCGCCGCATTTTCAGGCCTGTTCGTGATCGTTGGGTTTGCTCTCGTGTGTTTCCCACGAGAAATGCCCGAAGGCAAAATACTCAAGCAGAAGTCCATTGCAGAGGGCCAGCTGCCAGGAGAAGATCGAGAGATAGAGTTTACCATCCGTGGCATGTTTCTGGCGTTATGGAAGTTGGCTCGCAATTGGACCTTCGTTTTTGCCGTCTGCGCATTAACCGCGAAGACCTTATTTGGCACCGGTCTAGCGACTTTCTTCTCCAAGTTGCTCGTCTTGAAGTTTGGAGCAGCCCAGCACGAGTCTAGCTTGTACATCGGCATTGTCATGGTCCCCGCGATGGTTTGTACGTCGAGGAAATATTTTTACCTTTTAGCCTAGTTCTGGTTGCCGTTATGGATATTATTTCGTGTTATGTTGCATGCTGTAGGCATTCGAATAGAATTTTAGATAGACTTTTCTAGATGCGGTGCTGCCCATTCTGGTTACGACGGTTATTGTGTCTTCTCATTTTGGCAGTGAGTATTCTTGGAGGTTCCCTTCTAATGAAGCGGGTGAACGTAAAAGGTTCTGCTGGAAAAGGCGCCCGTTTCTGCTTCATAGCCTCGTTGTTGACATCAGTCGCCTGCTTGACGTTTGCGATTCCTGGCTGTCGAAACACAAACATGGCTGGTGTTACCGTGCCTTACCAGAATAAGTGAGTTCCTACGTCATAGATTTCTTAGAATATCTGCTTCTCGGCGATTTTTGCGGACGATCAACCAGTCGCCTAGACCTAGGCAAAATTTTAGTATATGTATGAATCAGACTATGTAAATTAAATGATACATTGTGTCTGTACGTGCGTACTACGTGGGAATGTGTCACTGAATCGAGAGAACGTCATTCAGCTTTGCGAGTGATTACTTACCCTCTTCAGCTCTGAAAGCTATCCCTTCTTCTTTCCAAGTTGGCGATGGGTCCCTCGCATTGGTATGGACTATGGGATATGCTTGAGACAAATGAGGTCGTCGAGGGAAGTGATCGTATCTGGCACGTGTCCCATATCTTCGCCATCATCCCCAGTGTGTTGGTAGTGCCTTCATTCCATCATCTCTTTCGATAGTTTCTTTCCTTGTGGCAAAGTTGATCTGTCATTTCTTGTGATTCCAAATGATGCAGTATGCTCATGTTTTTAGCAAGTTTGAGGAAATGCGCAGAACAGGGACCGACTTACGGCCAATGTATTTCTTAGACATATTTTTTTTGGTGTTGTTGGAGAAGCTATCACTGTCATGACTGGAAATCGGATCAATTCTTACAGCCTTTCTACTGAACGTGAGCGTGAAACAGCAAAAACAGCCCAAATGAGTAGACATTAACTTGTGCTTTAAAAATGCGTGCAGCCATATCTTATCCGTGCTGAAAATTAATCTGCTATACCGGTTGCATTGCCACCTTTTGTTGTCTTTTCGCTTGTTTATGCTTTTTATTTGAATCTTTGTGAGCAGATTGCGAATATACGTCCGTACTCTCGCATACTCAAGCACCCCGACACACATTCATAATAACTTATTTTTTGCATGTTTCCATGTAGCTCGAAAGCCAGATCTCTGGATTCGGACTGTAACTGGAACTGCTCGTGCAAGATCGAGCATTATATGCCCGTGTGTGGCTCGGATGGTGTTACGTACCACAATCCCTGTTTTGCTGGATGCACCATCGTCGTAAATATACAGCGGTCAAAAAGCGATGTATGTCAGACAATGGGGCTATGTCTCAATGTGTTATTAATAAGATAAATTTAGTTTACCGTTCGATTTAAAAGTATGCAGTTATTTTAAGCTAGCCGAAGCCGCAGACTAATTCTAGACGTAAAGCAAGCTGACGGCTTTCGGATACGCTCAGATTAGTTTAAGTCTGCTTGGGGAATAATTTGGTTCTTGCGTGAGATTGAAATATTTTAATCTGACTTAAATAAAGGGTCATATTGCATAGGCTGTCAGGCATCGGTTTTAGAGAATGCTCTTATCCCTTTTGCTTGATTCCTTCTGACGTTTGTTTTATCTTAAACATTGCTTCAGAATTGACCACTCTCTATCTACCTGTGTTTTTCACAAGTTTACCATACTTTCTTTTGGGTTATCGAGGTTACTTCAAAATGGGTTTGTAATCAGATGTAAACAAACATAATGAAATAGCGGCATACTACTCTCTTTAGAAGCCGTGGTTTGGAAACTGCAAATGCATTCCTTCACTTCTAACGCAAAATCATACCATGATGGCCATCTCGGCGTTATATCCGACCAAGATTGTCGCCGGAAGTTTATCAACAACATCATCTAGCGAAGACGTGTTCTCTAACGTGACATCGCAGATCAAGTTAGACGAGTTAGCGCCCAGTGTCTTTAACAAGGCCACTTTGGGAAAATGTGACCGCAACTGCAAGAATTTGCTAGTCTTTCTACTTTCGGTAGCAGCCGTTGTTTCCGTCAGCTTCTTCACGGGCACGCCTCACAAGATGATCATACTCAGGTATATTGCCACCTGCATCGCCTAATTATGCCTGGAAAGAATCCGCTTGTACGCAATTCATGGAAGCTTCTTCTTTGTATTGCGTAAAACGTTCCGTATGCGGCCTGGAATTTTATACATATTTTTCTTTCAGGTCTGTCCCTGATAACCAGCGTTCATTTGCTCTGGGAATATCCTTCCTGGTGATGCGATCGTTTAGCTTCCTTCCTGGACCAATCATCCTTGGCTCCGTGATCGACTCTAAATGCTTTACGTGGGGTTACAATCAAAGAATGGAAAAGACGATATGCTATGACCACGACGTTGATGCCCTCTCCTGGAATATCGTTCTATTTGCTGGAATTACAGGAAGTAGGTGTGGCACTTCTAATTCTTTTGCTCTTGTTTTAAAAAGCTCAACAATGCAGTGATGTGCTTGAGTTTAACACAGATATTGTCTGCTTATAGTTATCGGAAGCACGTGCTACTTGCTATCTTGGTTGCTGTACAAGGCTCCTCCTGAAGAAGTTAGAAGATTAGATGAAAATATTAACCTGGTCCAAGCTCGGTCCGAGTCCTCAGCGTAGAGCACCCAATCGTTTTACGCTCGCTGGATCACTCCGGGAATGTTGAGAAGAAAAGAAGGGGATTTCATATCGTTTTTACAAGTGGGCCGTCTCTTGCGTTGTGCCATAAACGATGTTTCTAAATGTTGTGCAGGTGGCCAAATCTTCTTTATTTTGGCAGCGAGCCTTAAAATTTTGCTAGGAATAATTTTTTTTTTATGACTTCTAAAATTTCTTGGGGAATAAACAATATAGGACTGACAGGAGGATCATGTACTTTCTTGTCTTGGTTGCTGCGGGTCTCGTCGCGGAATGAAATATCCGCGCTGTGCTGGCTCACCGGTGCCGTTAGTTGCTGGAAGTATTGTTAAATTCGATGCTTGAGTGCTTGCCGTCGCAACATTATCTCCTGTCTTGCTCCCATCACTTCTTGCTCGAGAATTCGCGGTAAACCTCATCACATTGTGATTTTTGTTTTTATCTTTGTGGTAATTGCCTTTGTTTCATTATTTTGCAACTCTTATGTTTGAGATAAGTCATAGGGCCCGAATTTTTTACTTCAGTAGCTACTGTGCAGCTGGGAATAATTCATGCAGCGCCAAGGTTCGGCTCTACCCGTAAGTGATTGAATTATATGTCTTCTTGAGTTGCCCGATTTAGGTAGAATATGGCCGTTTTATGAAATGACCTTCAAAGAGGTTAAGATCTTGATTGTTTCTTATCTCCTTGTCTCGAAGTCGGTTGCCCGTATAAGCCGGTAAGATGATTACAGATTGCATCTGTTTTAATCATAGGCTTGGCTGCATAATTCGTTTTAGCTACGACGCTTTCAGATTATCAGCAGTTGGTACATTCAAGTCAGGTTGTAGCTTATGTTCTGCTGTGAAACTAATTGCAGAACATATATTATTGCGCACTTCGTTCTTCGTTTCGTTTTGTACGTACGTTTCTAGAACTTCGCAGGAAAGCGCAACTCTGGGAAAATTCTGATTAAACGTTCATCTGCTGCGGTAAGTTGCTTTAACAAGCAGGCACAAATCAATAAAAAGTTGTTGAAGTTCGTTGTACACGACGCTCATCTTGTTCAGCATGCGAGAATGTACGTCCCATGCTCGCCGATTTGTGCCGGTGTTCAAAGCATAGACGAAAAACGGTGATGAGCGAAACCTGTCTTGATGGTGAGTGTGTCCCTTGTCGAAAAGCCGAAGGAGCCCGAACGAGTTTTAAAACTTATTCAGTTGGTCACACCAGTCACCTTAATACGACAGTTTAACTCAAGCGTTCCTTTTACGGTCAAGTCCTAATATCCCCACCTATTTAGGTGACGCTGATGCATACATACATACATACATACATTCATACATACATACATACATACATACATACATACATACATACATACATACAT
>QQSS02225130.1:0-10554 GCA_003687565.2 Craspedacusta sowerbii | reverse complement strand
CGATTGGCGTTACTTTGTCCTGCTTTCTCGGGTCCGCGTACAAATTTCTCAAGTGGCTTTCAAGTTCCTCTTTTCCCACGTCGAGCACGCCACTAGCTTTAGTGTAACATACATACATACATACATACATACATACATACATACATACCTACATACATACATACATACATGCATACATACATACATACACACTTACATACATACCTACATACATACATAAAGTCATACCTCTCTTACAGCCATCCTCAATTTTGCCAAGCTAACGTCCTGAGCTTCTCTCAAAAGAGACTCTTCGTCATATTTTAGGACCCCAATTCTACTCTGACATAATTCGACAAGTACTACATCAGGACAGACTGCTTCGATCGTCTAAACGAACGAGGGAGAATATTTTCAGAACTGAATAGATACCCCAGCTCCCTTACAAGGAAATGCACAAATGCAAGTGCACAAGTTACAAAAAACACAACAAACTTCACCTCCACGACGTCCTTCTGGCTTGCTTCGCTAAAATGCGCGGTGCCGACAATGAATATTTTGCCACCACTGGTTGTTGAAACCTGGGTAACATTAGCTGGCAAGACATGGACTGCACGAGTTGACCGCCTCATTATGCGCTCAGTGTATGCCTGGGAAGCAGCATGGCAACGCTCGCAGCGACAAGGCCCAATGGCGTCATGCTCAGTCGCTGGTGCCCTTGCTTCATCTGAAGGAATAAACACAGTGGACAAATTAATCTTCATATAAAAAACTCTATAGTGGCTACATACAATCTTGAACATTTTTAGCTTGTTATCAGTAAGTCATTTTTGCAAAGCTTTACAATAACAAGAAAGACTCCTAAAATATAAGACCTGCTAAACGTGACCTGCACATTTACATGACATAAGGTTTAACCTACTACGGATACATATATAATACAAAGTACGGTGAAAGCGAATATAAGATTTGCAGGCAAAGGCTGGGACCATGTTCATGGAGCAGGGTCTCATCCATTGACGCAATCATTAAAACAGTGCTTGCTTTTGCCTGCGAGTTGAGTACATCAGGTTCCAAAGCAAACTACAATAAGCACTTTTAAAAATAAGATCATTACTTCAAAAAAATAAATGTGTGGCTGCAACCCTGGACGAGTGGGTGCTACCATGGACAAGTGGTAAAGAAGCAGCATTAAAAGCCATGCCTTTGAGCCAGGGTAAGGTCCAAAATAAAAATGGTTCAGGCAATGATGTCAGCAACAGCACTTGATTGATTAAAAAACAGCATGAGTTAAAACAAAAGCACAGCATTGTCTAACCATTGAAGGTGCAGAGCGACCTCAACCTAGACAACAAACACACACCAGAAACCACACACACCAACGCAAATATATTTTCCAGGGTGCAAAACCAAACATTACATTGACAAGTATATTTTTATACCCAACGTGTTAGACAGCATACTAATAAATGGAGTGGGCAATCTGGTCTGGCACAGCAACCACAACCACCAAGTAAACCACTAATGCAAACCACGAACTATGAAACCTACTATATGCAGCAAAAACACATACAAAATCACAAGCTAATGAAGGTGCTTTGATTTTGCTGGGAACACAATCTTGATGATTGTTTGGTAGCAAATGCTTTTTATATTTCACCTTTATTTAGGGTGTACTGAACTGCAAGTTCACAAGAAAGGTTACATAATGATAAGCAGCTAACTCACCTTAATACTACCTCCACGCCTGCGTACTGCCATTACAAAATCACATTTAAAAAACTTACAATTCATTTAGACTAGAGTGTTACAATCACGTCTTACTAATCTGATCACAAGATCTCTGATCAGGAGATTACAAGCCTATGCATCTGTGAGACAGTTACCTGAAACAGTTTCCCAGGAATCTTCATCAGACTCTGTATGGCTGTTCCCAGCATTTGCAAAGTCATACTCTTTCTCAATTTCTGCAGTACTAATTGAGTTACTGTCGCCATTAGACTCAGCACTACCTTTGTCCTCTTCTTGCTCTGTCACACAGGGCTCTTTTATTTTTGCAACTTCTGTGGCTTTTTCACCAGCAGTACAATCATCTTCTTTTAAAGCCTCTTCCAATGCCTCAGATTGAGATTCCATTTGTCTTCTGTGCTTCTTACTCTTATGCTCAGTCAAGACTTTTACAGCAATCACTTGCAAAAGTAAACATTAAGAATTGTTTGGCTGCCTGGTTTTGATAAACCTCACTAACACAATGCCATACATTGGTCTAGTGAAGGGGCATTGCACACCAAAGATAGATATACATTTTAAAAATACACAGATCCACCACAAAAAACGTTTGTTGCAAAGGAAACGTCAAACAGGCTGTCACAATCTTAATTAAACACAATAGGACACTGTATCATCAAGCCAAACTTAATGGGACGCTAACAGAAGTATCTTTCATAGTCTCTCCATTTACAAAGATCATTAGATAATGTTTCTCTCTTCTTAACATGAATATATAAAGCTAGAATTATTATAACAACATTAATTTGCAAGTAGCACCAGCCTGCCTTCTTGGTTGGCTCTTTCTCAATACGGTTCTGAAGTGGCACCTTCAGTTAGGACATAGCACTTGCAGTATTAGGAACACTATAAACACTATCAAAAAGGACAGCACTGGCCGTTTAAGATTGAATTCACAGAAACATACTGTTGGAAATTGGTACACTGTAATGATCTTTCTTTTACAATATCGAATAAAGTATGCTATATTTCAGCATACAAACGGAAGACTTAACCAGGCAAGGCAAACCAGCCTTAAGCTGCAGATAAAGGAAAATAGAACTGTACAACTTGAATGTTTATGGCATAGAGGATTCTAAAGCTGCTCCGCAAGCCATCCTTGATGAATCATAAAACTCTTAGAATTACATGAAAAATAAACGATTTTCAGCGCTCATAAAACTTTCGAATTTCATACGCAAACCATTGTGGATACGTGCGTAAGACGATCGTTATGAAAGAACGACGTTGCGATGTCAGTAATTAGAAGTTTGTGGGACATTACAACCACTGCTCTCCACGTAGAGATCGGTGATTACAACGCGCTACAAGGTAATCAGATTTTCTCAAGCCATTATAACGACCATTGTAACGAGCTCCGTATCACGAAACAAATGGTGCCGTGTTTCTGCAAGCAAATTCACTTAAGAAACAATATCAATTTGACTTCTTTTTCTCCTCAAGCAAAAGGGAAGATGGTCGCCACTAGCAGCAGTGTTCCTAATCTCCCCGTGCTCAAGACGCTCTGACGTCATTCGTTGACTCTAATTTTCAGCAGGAGAACGACGGTTTCAGTTGAGTTTATGTTTCGGCATTCACTTCCAAAAAAAACTCGCAAATCAAGCTTTACCTGATGCGGTACGGATGGAGGTGTCCAGCACTTGAATGGACGAAACACCTGCGAAGTCTGGTGTGCTGCTGATGACCGTCTGGAGTTTGCAGTGCTATTACACTTTGCTTTGTTGATGTATGTTAGACGTCTGGGAAAGGCCGTTGGATGATGTGTTCTGCTTCAAAGCCAGCAAGCTCATGTTGACTTTCTCCTCTCTGGTGGAGGAGTTTAAAGCTGGGAAGGTCCGACTGGTAATGATGTGTTGAGAGTCTGCAGATCCTGTTGTGTCAGAAACTCGTCCGGTTATCAGGTCAGACAAGAAGTGGAACGTTGAGAATGCAACTGACGACGCTATTGCCGAAGCCAAGTGGAAAGAGATACAGGGTGTTGTCAAGACCGGTGCGCATGCCGTTGGCTTTGGGGCCCCTTTGCGCTGGTTTAGCAAACAGAATCGGCAGGAAGGCGTGATCTAGTAGTTCAGAATGTCAAGGAAATGGCAGAAGCTAGACGAGTGCTCAGAGTGACCCAGCAAGGTGTTCAAAATGCGTGGGCCAGTTGGAAAAGTAAGGAGCAAAGATGTGTGTCGTGGGGTCATTTGCTTGGGATTTCAGGTGGGTGGGAGCAGCATTTGACGTACTTTATTCACATGCCAACTTGCGTCGTTGGGGTATTCAATCGGAGGGAAATGTAGGAAAACGCGGGCATTTCTTGGGCACCTGCTTTCAACTTGTGAGACCCTGCTACCTGCATACCCTTGGTGACACAACCAAGTGCTTAGACGACGGGCTGTGGATCGACTCGTGGAGCTGGGAATGGAGCGAGAGAGGGAGGTCTCGTTCGTGCGTGTGGGGCAATGCGGAAGGAGCGAGTGGGGGACCATACCGGGCGTTGTGCCGTCTGCCAATGATTGGGAAATGCAAGTGGGCGACCGCAAAACCACTATTCCAGCAAATGCTTTGATCACCTCACTGCGTCCGGCCTTGTTAGGAGAGTTGACGGGTGCCATGAGAGTCCAGAATGGACATGGCGAATCAAATAGAGCTGTACAGGTGAGCAGATCTTGGAGAAGAATGCCGAAGCTGTGGATGGTGCAGTGAGCTCTGGACAGTTGAAGTGGAGTGCCGGAGGTTTGTTGGCTACTCGGTGAGGCGTTGGTTCTGCACTGTTGGGTTAATGAGTAGGGAAGCGGATGCTGCGTGCATAGGGTGTAGAAAGTTGTGGAAATGAGATCGACATGGGTATTGCAGAAGGCAAGTATTTACACAGAAAAGAACGCTAGGTTGGGCGCCAGATGTATTTGCCCCCTGGAAAGACCTATACTTCACCGGCGCTGGTTGCGACCCACGGGTCATATGTGTCCCCATACTGCGGTTTGAGTATTTTTTTTCATTACTGGCCCCGTAGGCTGGTTAGCTGTTCTAACACCAGTTGGGGTGCTACTCCAGATTATTCTGGTGCAGCACGGACATGATGGAGGTGTCCAGCACTTAAATGGCCGATACAGTTGTGAAGTCTGGTGTGCTGCTGATGACCATTGGTGTTTGCAGTGCTACGACACTTTTTGCTTTGTTGCTCTCATTTAATATATACAACGTAACTACTTACTAAAAATTATCAAGTCTTAAAACCAAACCTAGCGTAAACTTTTAACTAAAACATGTATCAGCATCAAACTGTATTCACCACACGCGTGACGCACGGCAACGTTCCACTGGATCACCAAATCACAATCCAATCATTCGTTAAAACAGACGCTGCCAAGAAAGGATTACTTATATTTAGCTCCACAGACTAGTGGCTATCTAACGACAAAAAACCGTCCTTATAGGCATTATTCCAGTGCGTAACTAGACGGACATGTTTCTTCAAGTAGTGTGGAGGTCTTTTACTGGCACAACCTCATCGTAATTAGCTTCGTGTATTCAGATTTCATTTACAATTAGCGGTGATCAAATAAATCCTGGTATGGCTGTTTTAATTTGATGAATAATCTAATTTGGTGAACATCAACACAATAAAAATCGAAGCAAAAAAGGGAAAATGCAAATAAACATTTGGCAAGGTTGTCAAAACATCTAACCCAATTATTAACAAGGAAAAGAATTGTCTACAACAATTTAGTGAAGAACATAGATTATATAATGAAAACAAGATTAAAAAAGTGAGTGTAAGAATGAATAGAAAGTAGACACAGTCAAAGTTAGATGGTTAAGCTGTGTGTTGCGTGAAGGTTTCTGCTAAGGAAGATGCATAGCCTTCCCCAAAAAATCCTCCTGAAATCTGTGAAGGAATGATCAGGAATAGCGAAGCATAACTGGAGTAAACGAATATGCGTTTAACCTCCAGTAAGTGCCGCATGAGAGTACATGTTGGTACTTAGATGCTCTTCAACGCGCGGTTTAAAATATTTTGAGGACTCAAAATTTCCATCAAGCATTAGAGCCTCCACAAAAACATTTGAACACAGCGCAATGTTAGAAGAACGTTAGCTTATTATCAACAGCGTCAAAATAAGTATTTATGATACAACGAACGTTTGAACTGATGGATTCGGAAACGGAATCAAGGCAACGGAATCAGAAGTAGCGTGTAAGACACACACTTTTTTTAATATGATGGCCTTATGTATATGTACAAACGAGACTTAGATCATCTGTTAACAAGCTTTAGGAAACAGGTTTCTAGACAGAATATCATTAACGTTTGTCCTGGCACTTGGAAAGTCCAAGAATACTTTGAATGAATGTACTCACTAAACCAACAATGTAAGAATAGTTACAGAAACTATTAATGTACGAAAAATAGATATCAAAGAAAACTGTCAGTAGAGTAACAAACAAAAACATCCCGAGATGACGACACAACTTAAGTTTTTTTTGCGCTACAGTACACGTAATATGAGGGTGTATTGAGATAGATAAGCTAATAAAGGCATCACTTTACAAGTTGAATCGATCAAACTGATTTATCATCAAAGTTTTTCAAGGTAAAAATTGCTTTCTGAAGCTCGTAAGTATTAAACCAAATTGCACCTAGGGTAACTATAATAGAGATTTCAATTTCTGCGAACCCATTGCCAAACCACCAATTCGTTTATTGGATGACTTGGGTAGGTTTATGCGTCATAATTTACTGAAATCAAATTTAGAGAATTCATCTGAAATGGTATTTACAGCCATATCAACAGCTTTCATTGACAATACGTTCAAGAATAAGCTTCCTACATCAAGAGATGACAGCAACTTAAGAACTAGGCATTTTCCATTAAATTATATTTCAAAAGAGAATAAAAAGAGTTCAGAGCCAATTGGCATAACGCAAGGCCTACTTGAAGTTAACCACCTGTATATGTCTTGGTTTTACATCAACCCAGGTGAAAGCAGCTGATGTGCATCTTCATGTTTCTCAATTCCTCGATCAATGCCAATGCATTATTTCTGGTGATGTTCTCGAAACATGAGTGTAAATAAGGATTGATTCAAGTGCGAACATTACTTAGTACCACGGGTAAAACTCCCACGCGATGTCACGTAGATTGTCGAATTAATATTCGACCAAGCCTTATGCAGAGGTTGAAAATAATCTGTCGAAAGCCTTCCATTTGACTTACGTGTATTTCAAAGATGACATTGTGGAAAGAACAACCCCTTCTAACAACCTTTCTGTCTCCTACAGTCTTTCATTCCGACGTGATGTTGAAACGACTACCCCAGTATCAATGCTCGTTGCTTCACCGAATGGGTTAAGGGCTATTCTAATAGCCTGGTCGCGGAAAGAAAGTCCTTCTTACAACTGATTTAAGTGTGACTGTGATGCAAAAAAAAAAAAAAAAAAAGAAGATTGGTGTGGGTAACAAGTTTCTATGGCATAAGTATTACTGAAAGCATAAAATTTTATGCAGAGTGTGGATATCTGATAGATGATTACGTTATTAATGCGTCTTATTACGTCATGTTCTAAGCACTCATGTCCTCGTATGTTCTCATTTAGATAATAGAAGGGAAAGACTTTAGGAGCGAAAAAGCAAAAATCTGAGCACTCCTCTAGCACAGCCTGTAGACAACATACTGAGAACGAAACTTTAGAGATCAAATGTGGCAGCTTTGAGTGGATTGGTCGCATAAAAACTTCTAGGTTGCGAATTAAAACAGCAATAGTGTACTTGTTAATTCATCTCTTGCGATTCTTTTAGAATGAGTAGAAACTATTCTTTTTTGCAAATTTCTAAATTTAGCTAATCGTGAATTAAACCGTTTTTGAAGTATCCGATATGCGAATGAAAAATGAAAATCTAACTTGTCCTGTTTTACTTATTAATGTTTTTTTTTTGCTTTTACGTATGGGCTTTAAAAAATTACTTTTAATTGTATTTAATTATTCAACATTGAAACTGGAAGAAAAATATGATGCGCAATTAGTTAGCCTGCTAAAGTTTCGGCTTGCGCTCTGTCAATTCTTTAAGGCTCTTGCAAACAAGCGGCGAGCGTAGCAACCTTTTTCTACACCGACATAGAGTCAGCACCATAACAACAGGCAGCATTTAAAAGCAAGTATTTGGTTTTCAGCGATGCTAGGAAAGGCCAGAAAACGTTTCAGCTACAAGCATAATTCGAATCAAATGTAAAACTTCTAGGGCGTGCTTGATCTGCCATGCTAAGAGAACTTATTGATAGAGGTGACTTGCCCATCGATGAACGAATGACAAACAAAACTATTTGATGCTGTTATAATGTCTATGTACGCCGCGTATGGCACGCATGGCGATTGCAAATTTGAATCTCTGCTTTGCAACTCACTGCGTTTGCGCTCTCGCGTAAGCTCATATGAGTTAGTCTCATTGGATAAGATGCGTTGCGATAGAGTTTTCCTTGCTCCCGACTTCAAAATCAATCTCATGTTCCTGAAAGTTCACTAACATTCGGCCTGTGCACAAGAAGGGTTATTGACAGATCAAAGAATACTATTGCCTGATTCCGGTCTTGCTTTTGTGTGCAAAGATCTTTAAAATCTTATATTAAACTCCTATCTTTCTGTACTCTCTTCTTTTGCGGCATCAGTTGTCGGAGTCTCAATTAGAGGTCGGACAAAGCGACTCTTCAACTAATCAGCTTCTATCCATCACAGCTGATATATACCGATACATACCGCTGATGCAAGTGCACAAACTTCTCTTATGAGCTGAATGTCTGACCACGCTTGGACCATGAAGACATCATATACCCATAAACAACAGTGATTAATGCATCATCTAGAAACTGCGCTGCACCAAGCTGCACTGGCCCTATCTTGCTGCTGGAATATTACTAGAAAAAATTCAAAATATTTCGATCAACAAATGCAAATGACAATGACACGTGTACGTGTGACTTCAACCAACACTTAAGTATTCCTATTAGTCTCCACCGCATTAATCGAAAGAAAAAAAATTAAACGAAAGTTTAAGGTGGGAATGTTTGGCAATAATTAAATTGCACCGACGCCTCGCTTAATGTAAAATGAAGAACCATTAGACTTGCGGATACCTCGCGCACTATGTCACTGACAAGCACAAAAGCAGGTTGCCATTGAGATCAGCCAGACCCACCATCTCGTCTCTAGCTCGGACATTTCAAAATGGAAATGGCTCTGTCCCCTCTCGCAGTGGTAGGGATCTTTTCAGAACTGTCTTGAAACCAGAACTTCGCCAAGTGCATAGTGCTTGACATTTTATTTTCCTGTAGACGTTGTACTGCGGATGCTGAATTTTATACACGCATAAGAAAAGAAATAAAATAGTAGAGGGACGCGACCTTGCCATTCCTAGCGCTGCCTCGTTTCATGGTTTTCAAAACTCGTTACTTGCATGCGCTCGTCCAATAAACAGTCATTATTTTGAGCAACTTGGAGTGCATTTCAGTATTGCATAAACTCCGCGTTGGACATGGTGCCCTTAGAGACCATTGCTTCAGGCACAACTTTCTTTTCAAATAGCCGCTATGCAATGTACACTTGAACGTGAAACTACGGAACGCATCTGCTTGCGTTGCTCTGACTTCGTTAACGAGCGAGCGATCTTCTCAGAAAACTTCACTTTGCTGGAGTGCAGACCTAACCTATCTTCACAAACTATCTAAAGTAATCGCTTAAAGCTGGGTGGCAGTGGCCTCCATCCCTTGTATAGTAGAGCAATTTTACAAGCCATAATTATATTTCTTGAGAGTCCTGGCGGTTTCTAAAAGATTGGATCATCGTGAAGGCATGTTCTCCCGATTAAGTACTTCATTACCCGCCTTTGCCATATGACCATATTCGATCGAGCGAAAATACGCGCACATCGCTCGTCTTTGCGCACTAAGTCTTCCTTCTTGCATTGGATATGCATGGTAAGTCCCTTTTCGTAGTTTCTTCGAATTCCCTAATTTTGATTGCGCATGGCTATGTGATGGCCTTGTTAGGTGAGTGACAAGGGCTCACCCGATGGCTCAAGGCCTTTCTATCCTGGTTACCAGTTCTGTTTTGAAATGTAGACGTTCTTCCAATATTAAACGTTATTAGTAAATAAATAACTTGTGATGGAAAGGCATCTAAGGTGCCAAAGAAGAAATCTCAACGAGAGTTCTACTTCTGAGTTCCGTTGTCAAAAAACTAATTTTACCTTTCATCTAACCTTATTGGAGCGGTATGAAGTAGGTTTCCGGAGAGGCGAACACATTATTCCATCCATCAAAGATTTATGGACGCTGACAGTGGAATCACCACAGCGCTAGTTTCCTTTAGAATCCACCCTATTTTAACCCCCATCCCTTTAACCAACAGTGCATGACCCGTACAATTATTTATCCCGATTTAGTAAATTCAATGTAATTAGGACACGAACGAGCGTTTCGTTTTACCGTGTCATACCTTCACTAAAACAGTTAAACTACGTATCATAACGGCGAATAATAGCCCAAGCCATAGCTTTAAGGCACAGGAATTAATACAAGGTTGCAAGCTCTATTTTTTTCCATAGCCACCTGCTCCGAATACTCGGTTAGTGTTCACAAAAGTGACTGGCTAGGCAGACAAAACTGAAGCTCTTAAGTTTCAACTTGAAATACAAAGAGCGTGCGATTTCAAGCTCTCGCGATCTGCTCTCCTTCTCTCTCTCTCACTATGCATGGATGGCACATTTGCCGCTTCACTTCGCTCCACCCTTCTAGACAATACCAATGAAT
>QQSS02225119.1:0-10554 GCA_003687565.2 Craspedacusta sowerbii | reverse complement strand
ATAATATAATATAATATAATATAATATAATATAATATAATATAATATAATATAATGTAATATAATGTAATATGATATGATATAATATGATATAATATAATATAATATAATATAATATAATATAATATAATATAATGTAATATAATATAATATTATATAATATAATATTATATAATATTATACAAAGGCTTGTCTGAATGGCAAGCTGTAGTGTGTGCATCGCATGCATATGTTCATCAGTTTTTTTGCGATGCCTCGTGCTTCTGTATCGCTTAGACCAATTTCCTGCAGTCATTTACCAATCTTAGAGCTGTCTTTGCCCAGTACCCCTATTACGCCCATAGATGGGTTCAAATAGGATTCTCTTCTGCATTGGTAAGACCTTTGTTTGTGTCCAACCCGACCGATAGTTTATAAATAAAGATTCGGTTTCCTTAAACCGCTATCAAGTCTGCTCGTAGCTTTTCCCCGAAAATTACCTCAGGTGACAGAAATTCATTGCCTGCTTTTATAGCTCTGTAAATAGGAACAGAAGGAATCTTTGCTAAAGCTCGGGGTATTGTATTTTATCGGGCCTCCAGTTATATGTACCTTCGGCTTGAGCCGCTTTTCATCTACCTACCATGTGACCAAGTGTCTGTAGGTTAGGACAATAATTGCATGTGAACGTAGTTGTTAGGAATCGGATCAGTTCGGCAGACGGTTCCCAAGATATCGTATTGTAGAGTTCTATATGCCACGCGGCATGCTGTCGAGCACGCGAGACAAGTTTCTTGTCTCGACTGGTAGTGGTTGTTCATTGATAATTGATAGTTGAAAATGATCGTTTATGACTATGCCTGTGTTGTTAGGTGTTCATTCATCCGGTTTTCCGTCATGATCCTGATGTCTTTGATGCGCTCTCTAGTCGACATGTATTTATTTATTCTAATGTTCTTGCCTTTTTTCTAAACCCTTGTCTTGTCTTGTCTTGTCTTATCTTTATTGGTCGCTTCGTGGATGGAGACAATGTCTGCACTGTTTGACCTCTTTAAGCAATTCTTGTACGAGACCAGGCATTAAAAAAAGCGCGATGAGACTAAGTATACATTCAATCCAAGACGCTTTCCGGTGAGGGTTACATATGAAGGTTACCGTTGATGGGTATATCTAGCCAGAAGCGGAACTAGCGTGCGACAGCATTGTCCAGCGCGTGTTTGGCCCAAGTTTAAGACAAGTTTCCAATAGTCAGGTCCAAGCTGATCTTGGATAGTACAAAGCGTTGGTGGATTATTAATGTAGACTCTAGATGCAGTGGGAGAGGGCTAATCCGTTCCATGAGGGATTTGAGCTCCTCCACCAGTTTTAGTATGTTGCCTTCTTCCGACATTGAAAAGCAGTAGTGCTTTGCTAAACACGCAACGGAATCGTTTATTTTCAGTGGCTTTAATCTTCTATTACTAAGAAATAAATTTGGCTTCACTGTCTTGAACGAAGTACCGACTTTTTGCATTCCAAGCGCGAAAAATTTGTCAATCTGTACAATCATATCACTCCATGCACACAATATGCGAAATGCGTTTAGTAATATTTGGTTTTCCGAATCAAGACTGCTAACTGCTGGAGCATCATCTGCAAACTCGAGGCAGTGGCGGTGATGGAAGAATCTCGTGAACTGGAATCCAAATTGTCCATATTGTCTAGGTCGGATTGGCTTGAGGAACGAGTTCATTGTCATATTAAAAATTAGCGGGCTGAGGCAAAGTCGCTATAAAGGGCCTGAATCAGTTTCGTAACAGATTCAAGTGTACGATGGTACTGAAAAATGGCATCATTAAGCTTAAAATTCTATTCATCAAACGCGTTAATGAAATCATAAGGGTTATGGTAATGCTTCTTTCCTTTTGGCGTGCTTAATTGATAATTTGGTTTATCATTGCAAGGTGTTCTATGGTTCCCATCATTCCTGGTGTAAATCCATTCTGAATGTGACGCTCTGCGTACCCATTTAAGGTAAAGTATTAGTAGATCCAGTTTCTAATCAGTGAGGTCAATATTTGTAGGTTTGCTGATTCGAGCGTGATTGGCCTGAAATTTTCAAGGTATGAACTCTCCATTTTTGTGGATCAGAATTGTAATTGTTCTTCTTATGATGTTGGCATGGTTTGCGTCAGCCACACCTGTGCACAAACAGATGTTATGTCTGTTCCTATGTAGGGGCAGCGCTTGAAGCAGATTACAGATATTTGGTCCAATAGACTTGGAGAGATCGAGGACTTTAGACGATTAATAACTCTTGTAACTTCTTCGCACCTTGGTTGATGTCGGTTGAAGTTGACTCTAGGGTTCGGTAGTTTCTGGATCCTTTGCGGAAACACAAACTATTTGGCACCTCGAATACGCTTGAACGAAATCTTGTAAAACTGCTCGCAGACTTCCTTGAAAAAGGTGGTTAGCACATGTGTGTTAGGTTCTAAGAATGACTTACAATATCCCCACAAGATTCTAAAAACTGCGTAGAGATTCCTTCTTGTTATTGGTGCGCAGAAACATATCTTATGCATTTTACCCCCATGTTGGATGTTTTCAGTAAATTAATTTTTTTCTTTGGTTGCGATTTTGAGAGCGCCTTGCATGGTGCCTTAAGCTTGCTTTGCACATCTTTCCATCCATCTTTAGTGCATTAATTTAAGGCGAAATAATCTACTGCTTGGTCTAGACTCTCTGTAGTAATTTCGTCACATGGTAGATTGGCGTGGAAGCATGAATTTGCGATTTCTCACTCGTCTGTGCTATTCGGTAGGAGGACCCCTGGTTTCATGGCAGGGGGATTGATGTAAGGTTGATTGATGGATGTTTGCTCTAGCTCGGCACCCTCAAGCTGGTCATTTACACAAGCACTCTCCCATGAGATTTGGTCGTTTGTCAAGGCGGTCTGCTGTATGGATTTACATGAGCGTAGGTGCGCTTTTAGACCTCGAATTCTTTTACAGCTATAACCGCATCTCTTGTTCACAGTCCTTGTTGGAGCAGTGGTACCTTCATTCGAATGTGCGAAATCGTTTAAATCACTTGAGGCAAAGCGTTTCTTGCGCAAAGGGTGGCGATTGCGCCCGCTTTCGTAGAAAATTTTTGAGAGCAGAAGTTGCAAAAGATAAATATCGTAAAGAGCCAGTTAATTTCTCAAAGCCTGTTATCGCCAAAAGAGAATTCACAAAAATCTATCTCCACGTGTAACTTTGAAAGTTGTATGGTAACTCCCTGTGCGTAAAAGATTGTAAAACGTCGAAATAATATAATATAATTTAATATAGTATAACATATTATAACATAATATAATAGATGTAATGTAATATAACATAATATTATCATCATCATCATCATCATCATCATCATCATCATTATCATCATCATCATCATCATCATCATCATCATCATCATCATCATCATCATCATCATCATCATCATCATGCTCTTTATTTAACGTTGGATAATGAACTCAGCTAGAAACGTTACAGCAACAACTTCAGCTATAAAATCCAACTATCCTATACATCATATCTGATATGGTATAATGTTGTATTATATTCTATTGTATCATAGAATTGAAAGGAATAGAGTACTATAAAGCATAACACAATGGAACGTAACATATTGCATTATATTATAACATAGTACATTATAGTTTAATAAAATGTACTCATTTTGAATGCTCTTGGCATACGAACCGTATGCAACTTTTTGGGTGGGATTAAATATTCATTCTCATGCCTTACCTGATTTCGCTGTCACTAGTATTCCCATGTGATCTCGGTAGACTGTCTGCTTGAAAAGTGTCCATGCTCAGTAAAACCTTGTATTTTGCTCCACTCTCAACTTCATTATCAAAAAATGTGACTTACCAATTAAGGGGAGTAAAAAGGCGACTTCGACCGAGACGGAAGTTTCTCGAGCCAGTTCAAAGCATTCAAGATTTAGGAAAATGTTCAGACTATTAACAGGATTAAAGACAATAACAAATATTCATGTGCAGGGCATGGAAAGATGCTTTAAGCTATGTTGCGTGTCGGCTGCCGTGTGTTTTGGTTTGCAGCGCGTGTTCCTGTGACATTTAGGTGTGTGAGTTGTGGAAGGAAGTGGTCTTGTTGCTTTCTCTTTTGTAATAGTCTATTGTGTAGTGTAATTATTAATGATCGCTTTTGGAATGAAAGGTGAAGTGCTTGTGTTTTTTTGGTAGATTCAAGGGAAGAGAGTTGCAGAGTGGTTGAGTTTGAGCGTGTTTGAAAGGACGCAGTTGGTGGCTGCTTTTAGACATTCAGGGCCATTCAACTTTTGTTCTAGTGAGATTTGAAGAGATTAAAAGATATCAAAGATTTAGCACGTTAGTTGTATCTTCGTTTTATTGATCGTTTCGCGTGCCATTGTGGGATTTCGTATCTACGCAATAAGCTAAGAGTTTCATAACAATTTATATATGTAAGAGTCTTAATGTTTCAGACACCAAATAATATTTGAATGGCAATCGAGAATTACATTTAGCCCAAACCAAGCGACTCGTCAGAGATCTTAGGAGTCTTCAATGGCCAATCAACTGCTTAGAATCCCATCTCAAAAACTCAAAAACTCACTAGAAAGAATGCCAAGCAGGCCTAGTTGCATCAATGGCCTTAGGAGCGCTATTGTATTGGCGTTGATGCAGCGATAGCGAGCGGTCACGTTTCAGCACGCTCTGATGCGATTAGCATGTGAGTAGAGATTTATCGAGTGTGCAAGGCTCTGCAGCAATGACTTATTGATTTATTAGCTTGGAAGTATAAAAGAGGAGTTTTCTTATGCCAGTCAACTTATTTATCAAGCACATAGCCGAGCTACATACATTTTATGGTTCGCCAAAGAAAAGAAACGGTACAAGAAACGCTATCGCAGGAGATTAAGTCATATTTTGAGGATCTTATCCAGACTTTGCCTAGCAAGAAAGACCTCACACACGTTAAAGACGAGGTAATCAGCAAAGTAGAGAGACTTGCAAAGAAGCCCAATATGCTAGAAAATCGCGTTGCGGATATGGAAAATAGATTTTATAAAGTCGATAAATAAATGAAGGTTATGGAGACGCAAATGGCCTTGCAAGATACCTCGATCGAACTCTTGAAAAAGGCAATCGATGATCAAGAGCAATACAGTCGACGAAACTGTGTTCGATTTAATGGGCTACCAACCGACAACTGAAAAATAAAGATGTTATGGCGACCGTTCGACAGTGCCTGAAGGTAATGGGTGTCGCAAAGGCGGAATCGGACAATCGGACAGAGCCCATAGGATCGGCAAGCCACGAATCAGCGGAAGAACCGGAGTCATGGAGCAGCAAGTTATCGTCAAATTTCGGTAATGGAGTACGAGGGCAAAAGTCTACCGTGCGAGACTAAGAGAAAAACAAGACGCTGGTAAGTTTTCAGTTAGTCTGGACCTCACCAAACGCTGGCAAGCTTTGTTGTCTCTCGCCCGTAACATGATTTCGAACAATGATAGGTTCAGCTATGCTTTTACCGATGTAAACTGTAACTAGGGCTTAAGCTTGCTTCCGGTGCGATTAGATTTTTTAAATCAGAGGACCAGTTGCGAAATTTAGTTTCATAGTCGTCACTAATCTTGCAGCCAGATTACCTTTATCGGATATCAGAATCGAACTCAATTTCTACCTTGATGTGGCCCTTAAATTACATTTTCGTATGAAATTACACTTTGAGTGGTGTGGCTTTCAGGTCCACTGATTCGTTTGATAAGCTCTCCTATGACCCTTGGACTGAACAAGTTTGTCTGAATTTTCGATACGCTGAAATAATTCTAAGATTTGACGTGTCTATTTAATGCTCGAGATATATTCTTCTAGAAACACTAGCTGGCATGACCCGACAAACCTCGGAGTTAGTTTGAGATCTTTGCTTTATTGTTTTTATCATATCATCGCCAATTCTTGCCGTTGGCTTATTTTTATTATTTTATTATTTTTATTCTTTGAATTTTTTTACTTAACTATTGTCTAATTTGTTTGTTGTTTTTTTTTACTGTGTCCTACTTTTTTAAGTGCCCATTCTTACACGTGGGTCTCCCTTACATCGGCTTCGCCTATTTTTATCTATTTTGTTTACCCCCAGCCTGGTACTCTGCTATCTCTGTTCATCTATCTCGCCCATTACTTGCCTTCAGGCATCCAGACTTTTGCTAATTTTCTTATAGTCAGACTTATTCGTACGAATCGCGCATACTCAATAAAGTTGTATGTGAATGAAAAAAAAGCATGAAGAAGTGTGGATCTTGCAGGCGCCACATCGTAAATAATCTAAAATACATGACATGCATGGATTGCAGTAAGTTTTTCCACATCAAGTGTTATAACAAATCCAACCTAGAACATATAGTAGGAGTAGAATGGAAGCGCAGATCTTGCGTAGCTAAGGTGCCTCCCTTTTCTTAATGCTCGGAAGATATCTTCAAAGAATGCTCTGATACCTCCCAGCTTATGCAAATATTTAGTGACGTTAATATGACCACAGCGCCATGTTTTACCATAAAAAATCCTCTGGACAAAATTTCCGGCCAATCTCTTTGTTTTGATGAGCTCACAAACCGCAAAAACCGTTCACGGTACTATGATATCACAAAGTTTAACAAATTGAACATTAATCGTGACACTTCTTTCGGGTGTTTACATGTTAATAATGCGTCTTTGTCCAAAGATCATGATGAAATAACTGCGCTACTTTCTCTCTTAAACAATAAATTTAAGATTATAGCTATTACAGAAACACGCATTAAAGACAATGATGGACCAGCTGCATAAATTTAAATAATTATTCGTTTATCGATGTAAAAACAAAGACCAATGCAGGAGGGGTGGGTTTCTATATTCATAGATCTATATACAGCAGCGAAAAAAATTCCTCATGATCTATGCTTTCAGTGGGAAAACAACACAGAAGCCATATTTATTGAAATAAGGCAGAAGTCTAGGAAGAGCATAACTTGTGGATGTATATATAAACATCCTACTATGTAGATAGAGGATTTTGTTGATAGCTTCTTGTTAAAAGCCCTAAACATTCTCTCTAAGGAAGAAAAATTTATAAATAATATGGGGGATTTCAATATTAGTCTACTAAACTACGAGAACTGCACCGCGACATGCAACTTTTATGATAACATAAGCAGTAATTTTTTCAACCCCAAATTCTTCAGCTCACACGAGTAAGGCTCCGCTCGCAGACGCTCATTAATAATATTTTCACAAACAACACAAAGTACGAATCTGTCAGTGGAAACCTGACCTTCCAAATCTCTTACCATTGTATACAATTTTCAATTTTTCCAGACTACTGCCTGACAAGAGAAAAAGACAATCTGTTAGATTTGGTCGCTCCTACAGAATTTTTAGAGACAACGAGTTTCTTGAAGAGGTTAAGAAAATTGATTGGACCATCTTACTGGCAAGCGAGTCAAATGTTAACACCCAAAGTGATATCTTCTTACACACGATAACAGATATCGTATATTTATTATGGCTCCTATTCGCCGATTAGCTAAACGTGAGGTAAGCCTACAAGATAAGCCTTGGATTACCCGAGGAATTCTGAAATCCATGCACAGGAGAGATCAACTCTATAAGAGATACCTGGCAGAAAAACATGATCTGAAAGTTGATATCCATTGCAAGTACAAAAAATAGCGCAACTTAATTGTAATCTTGCTTTGCAAATGCAAAGATCTACATTATCGCGATTATTTCAAACAATATGGCCATAATATCAAAAACACTTGGGATCGCATAAAATTAATGGTAAAGTACATGACATTCCCGGCGATGTTGCTATTGCATTCAACAGCTACTTCGCGTCAGTAGGTAAGCCTCTAGACAGTACAGGTACAGAGCATGACTTTAAACATTACCTGAAAGCTAACGCCTGTTAGAGTATGTTTCTATTAGACACGTCAGCAGATGAAATATCGACTATAGTTGATTCCCTCCTGCCTGCGGCCCAAATAGTGTCCCTACTCATATATTTAAATACTAGGAACGTTCTTTCTTATCCTCTTTCACACATTATTAACCAGTCATTTAAACAAGCTTGCTTTCCGTCCTCACTAAAGATATTTTAAGTTATACCTATATATAAGTATGGCTCACTTGACGCATGTGGTAATTACCGCCCTATCTCATTATCATCAAACATTAGCAAAGTCTTTGAATGAGCGATGTACAATCTACTAAGCGTTTACCTGGAGAAATTTAACATTTTAGTAATTTGAAGTTTGGGTTCCGTATTCAACATTCACCGAATCATGCTCTGGTTGCCTTGATTGAAAAGATTAAGCGAAGTCTTGATGATGGCGATTTTGCTTGTGGGATATTTATAGACCTGCAAATAAGCATTTGATACTGTGCATCATAGTATCCCACTTACGTTAAGACTACGGTATAAGATCTAACGTAAATGAATGGTTTCGGTCTTTTCTCTAAAAACCGCAGGCTGCTCGTAGCTTTTGACGATCAAAGCTCAAGTACTCTGGATATAACGTACGAAGTCCCACAAGGTTTTGTTCTTGGCCCACTACTATTCATAATGTATATTAATGATTTTAAACACTGCCTTTCGGTCTCCATAGCGCATCATTTTGCAGATGATAATAATATCCTATTGAGACATCGCTCTGTAAAATTTATGCGAAAGTTGATAAAAACTGAACGGGGAAATGTCTTCGACTGGCTATGTGCTAATCGCTTATCCCTTAACGCCAAAAAGACGGATGAAGTGCTCTTTAAGCCGCCGCAAAAAGCTGACGTTAGACTTACTGTTAAGTTCGCAGGCGCCAACTTGTTCTTATCCAGTAAGGTAAAGTATCTGGGAGTGGTTATTGATTCGTCTCTGACTTGGAGGCCTCATATAAACGAGCTTGGAAAGAAATTAAATAGAGCAGTAGCGATAATTGCAAAACTACGGCATTTTGTTCCGTTGAAAACACTGAAAGGAATTTATTTTAGTCTCTTTCAAAGTTACCTAGCCTACGGAAGTCTTGTATGGGGTTATGCCAGTAAATGTGACCTTCGGCGGCCATACATGATCCAGAAATGGGTAATTCGAGTTATCACCTGCTCTGATTACAATGAACAAACATCCCCGCTATTCGCACAACTGAGGATACTGAAGCTTGAAGATTTAATTCAATTGCATAGATATCTCCAGTTACATGACTGGAACAAGGGTGATTTGCCCCTGTCACTTCATAGTCTCTGTTACTCTGAACCCACGATAGGTCTACACGTAAGTAGTGAGCACAAAGCACTTCTGACGCCTTATATACGAACAGTTAGATATGGCGATAGACCGCTGAGACACACCGGGCCAAGTTTATTATAATAATATTATTAAAATAAACTTAGATCTAAATCTCACAAAATCTCTGTTTAAAAAGTATTTACAAGCACTTTTTACGGCGAAGTACTAACCTAAACTACAGAGGTAGCGCCTGCTAGATCCACTATGTAACCAAATTCATCTTGATGGTGTTTATCTCGTTTGTTTTTTTTGTGTACATATTGTGTTTTTGTAATTTTTTGGCTACCTAGGTAGTGATCTGAATGCGCGAGATTTTCACTTACTACTTTAGCATAACGATTACTGACGTACGACTTGTAATTTCTTGCACAAAGTCTTGACGGGGGGCTCCTCAAATCCGACTAGCTTTGCTAGTGAGGAGTCCTCCTTGAAATGTAGAATTTTGTAATTTTTTTTGACCATATACGTGTTTTCTACATGCGAAAATAAATCTTGAATCTTGAATCTTGAATCTTGTATCTTCAAACCATTCGAGAACCAGCGGTTAACCGTGCCAGGCTCACCCTAGGCCACTTTTGCCCAAGTTAGGATCGAACATCTTACGAACACGCGGTCTTTGCTTCGATCTCACAGAGGGTGGTCGTTGTACTTACGGACTATGAGTTAATGCCTTACCCTATGATTAAGAAATGATAGAAGGATTTGTGCAAGATTTCAGTGAAAGGAATAAAAGGTGTGTTAATGTGCGGGCTTGTGTTTGTATGATGAATTGTGCTTCACACATGCCTATGTCATATGTGAGACGTTCTATGTTATTTTCTGTCATGACCTGTTGACAATAGGTTGCCATAACGCAATTTATTGATGTGTATTAAGCTGGGAAAGGTAAGCAGTTCTTATGCAATGCATCAGTGGGCTTGTCATGTAAGCCTTGTTTATACTTGATAAGTGAACATTTGGTTCTAGGCTTTCGAAATTGGGTATAAGGCATAGTGAGTATGCATGCAAGTATCAGCATATTTGTATAGATCAGGTATGACCTTGCGTTACAAGTTGGTTGGCCATGTGGGGTAAATTGGCAGGTGCATACATACGTACGTAGGTATGTATTTATGTGTGTATGTATGTATGTGTGTATGTATGTATGAATGTGTGTATGTATGTATGTAGGTGTGTATGTATGTATGTATGTATGTATGTATGTATGTATGTATGTATGTATGTATGTATGTATGTATGTATGT
>QQSS02225097.1:0-10555 GCA_003687565.2 Craspedacusta sowerbii | reverse complement strand
TTCTTGCATTTCTGCAATCATCAGAAGATCTAAAGAATGGAGAAAAGGCATTACAATATTAGCCACACCACACTTGTAATTAAAAGATTACAGAGCTTTTAATTACAAGCTATATATATATATATATATATATATATATATATATATATATATATAGGCGCACAATAAATATAGCGACTAATCAAGTTTTATCTTCTTTTATTTAGGTGCAAAGGGCGTACAACAGACGCGACTATGCTAGGGCTGCACAGCAGTCGAAGCTGGCTCTCACGCTGAACATCATTTCGCTTTTCATGGGTCTTGCATGGATAATTACCACTTCGGTGATATGGTACCAGCGCAGCCAACAGATTGGGTATTAATGGACTAATCTCAGTGATATGCGATTTAAGTGCGTTATTAATTAGTAAAGGTTGATTATTAAATTTGATTTTCTCTGCCCAGATTTACGCTGGCGTTCTTATTCGTATGGAAAACTTTGGTGCACATTCATGGCCGTTTTTAGGTTCCAAACAGTCAATTTGCTTAGCGCCATTACCAATTGTCTAGAGAATAAATATATGATCTTGATGACGATTCCAATCTAGCTTCGCCGCCAAGCACGTCCGACCGTCTAGTTGCGCGTATCTAGACTGAACAATCCTATGAAGTCATGGCTTCAGGAAGAAATTCAACACCTGAACATGTTATCTACACTCCTTGATTTATTAAACTTGCATACATATCAACGCGTTAAGTAACAGGCGTCAATACACCCATGGTTCGATAGAAGACAAATAAATTTTAAAATGGTACCTTACACGATAAAAGACGGACGGAAGGGGGCATACAATAACAACTTGTACAAGAAGAGCACTAGAACCCACTGTTCAATATACCTGAAGACCAAAACAAAACTCCCGTACATCTGTACTATGTAACGAACATAGATCATAAGATCTAAACAAGACAAAAACAAAGCGAGAGAAAGAATGAAATAAAGGAATGAAATAGAAAACAGGATAAAAGTCAAGATAGATAGATAAAGATAACTTGATTTATATAGGTGGAGCAATAGCATATGATATATAGTCCATGTACTTTTCATTCTCCAACGTGTATCATGTAAGGTGATATCCTAAAATGTTGATTAATGTAAACATTGGCTTGTTGACCACCCCTAATTAAAACAAATTACCTCCGGAGCTGAAGTTCTTTATCAGAGCTTAAAAAGTTAGTGATTGCCGGAACAATGACTAAACCGAAAATGTTGATTAATATAAAAATTGGTGTCGAGAACGACCTTAAGGAACTTCCTTGTGAAAGTACCTCAATTGGAGTTACTTTCTGTTTGTATTATTAATTAGTTTCGTATGTGCACTTTCTGTTTATGTTTCTATTGCTAAGCTAATTATTTATCAGTTTACATAATTTGCGTGTAATTTGTGTGGGTTAATTGTTTTGTTTCTACATCGAGTATATAAACGGAACGAGTTTGTAAAAACGGCAAGATCAAAGTGACGGGTGGTGAACAACATTCTACAATGGTTTCATCAATCTTCTAAAACTTGCACAAGACTACTCCTACGGTGGTTTAGTCTCTGCGTCCATTCTATTCGAGCCTGCAGATTTTCCTACAATTGGTTTGTTCACCACTCTTAATTAAAACACATTACCTCTGGAGCTGAAGTTCTTTATCAGAGCTTAAAATGTTAGTGATTGCCGTAACAAGGGGTACACTGAAACAAGTTGTTGTTATTCTTAAAATTGTCGCAAACATTGCGTCACTTAAGCAAATGAAGAAGGGAAATCCAAAGACCCACAAAGGATTTTGTGGGCTATACAATCCCTGTAAGTCCGAGTGCTTCCCTTCAAATTTCAACTGCTATAGAAAATGAAACCAGGACATGTTTTGATATTTTATCCTCCAAGTTAAAGCCGATCAAGCTATGACATCATAACGGGAAGGAACTGCTCATTAGTCTCGTTAAAGCGTAAAAGACGCTCTCATCTCTCAAGACAAAACAGATTCAAATGGCAAAACCGTTTTTGCTGGTACAAGTCTGCATGCTAGGTATGTATGCATGTATGTATAGAATATCCTATATAAAGCATATCCGTATCCACCAAGATTCGAATGTACTGTGCCTATATACTACCAGTACTGTTATATGGAGCTGAGACCTGGACAATGACCAAGGCAATGTCAGATAAGGTGGGTGCCTTTGACCAATGGTGCCTGCGTTGCATCCTGCGAGTTGACTACAGAAAGCACGTGACCAACGCGGAAGTGCGCGGTCGCTCAGGCTGTGTCGGAAGTCATTCAATCAAGAAGGCTTTGCCTTCTCGGTCATATAGCCCGCGCCTATCTAGAAATGGACGAATGCCGAGCTCTTCGTGGCGTCATCAACAGACCTCCGCGCAATTGAAAAAGGCGACCAGGACGCCCGACACACACTTGGACCCGTACAGTTGAGACGGACCTGAAGCCAAGCAACTTGGGTCTCCGCTCTGCCTGGCATCGTGCGCAGGACCGAGACTCGTGACGCCGCCTTGTGCAGACAGCTATGCCCCAGTTCGGGGTCCGTTCCTGATGCTGATGATGATGTACGTATATTCGACCTCTGAGATATCTTCTATTCGAGATCTGAGACATCTTCTACATATACGAGATTATCTACTGCTTTACCCGATGTATTCGCAGAGAGAAAGAATATTACTAATTGAAAATATTCAGCAACACCTCATAACATGGCGTGTACAACGATAATCCTGTGGTCTAGATAGTCCCCGGTCATAAATAAGTGAATCGTACAAAAAAAAAACAATGTCCAATATATATATATACAAACAATGCAAATAACAATCGATGTATAAATAAATTATGTGGTTGGCATGCTAGTAAATACAATACTGAAAAAAAAGTGGAAAATATTCCTTAGAACCTTAAATATTTAGTGCTACAAGCACTTAGCAAATGCACTTAACTAGTCCTAACATCGTCTATTCCAACCAAGAAATAAAATGTTTCAGCGGAGCAAGCGCAATGCCAACCGAACAAGTCAAACGCTTTAACAAACACTCGCACTTACAAACTGACGCTCATAACGCAAGAAAATGGCCTTCGGTCGATTACAACTGGCAGCAACGCCCTACGTACACAAGCACGACTTTATCAAACCACAGCCAACCTGCGAAACACAAATCAGATGACAAAGTATCTTAGCGTCAGTTCCCGTCCACGAATTAAGCGCGAAACATGCGCCTTTAAAAACCGTTAAAACTGATAACATTAAAACCAAATGTTTCTTCCCAGAAACCATCAATTTCAGCCTTAAAAAAAAGGTTAGCAAACGTGAGGCTGGAGATTTACCCGGAACACAACAACCTACATACACTCGAAAGTCACTGCACACGACAAAAACATGACACATCAACACGCAAACAAAAATCACGCACGAAACGCGGGCACTTAACCTGTAATACAGGCAATTTGAGAAAAATACCGCAAGGGGTCCAGGTGCCGTTAGCCAGACCGAAACATAAGAAAACTCGCAGCAGTTAAAGCAGGGGAAGTCCACGATCAAGCAAAAAAAAGAAAAAAAGAAACAACATTTCTGCAATAAAATATAGTCACCAGCAACATGAACCCATCAAATCAGCGCTGAAACTGAGTTTCCTAGAATCTCGATATTTGCATCGATTCGCCTTTAACACGACCAGAGTTTGCCACGCGGATTGCTGATGGTTTCACGAAAGACCGAACTCTTCGAGAACGGTCTTTAGCGTAGGCACTTCCCCATCCTGGCAACCAAGAAGAGACTCGCGAAAATCAAAGATCCATTCCTTACAAGCTACCGCAGGGTTTCCGATAGCACTTGGCTTGCTAGGAAAGCCCCATTGTGGCAGCAGCACCGCGCAAGCATAAGCATAGGATCTAACACATTCAGACGCAGACGCCCACAAGAAAATCAACGATCGAGTCAGGAGGCACATCGCTTACTTCGCATCGCATACAACAAATACAGAAGAGAAAAAATGTATTAGAAGCCTGCAGATACAAGGCGATCAACTACCATCGTCGAAGTGGCTTACAGCTTATCACCTACAAACGGCCACAGGTAACCACGCCCATGCAACAGAACTATAGATTGCGGATCGAGTCGGGCCGGCTCGGATGGAGGTATGGTGGGGTTGGCCACCAGTAGGGCAAGGTGGCAACAGTCAGACTCGGATCTGCTCACGAAAAACTAGAACCGCACAGGCACTCACTCAAAGACCCGTCTCATCGTCGCAAAGCACTCACAAAAACATGACCAAAAAGGAAATGATTTCTCTTACTGTAGCATTTTATTGTTATAGTAAATACATGCAACTAAATAAAAAGATTAAAGAACCTTCGCAAGCGTCTCTTGCGATAGATATTAAACTTACACAATTTCTACACGAAGAAGAAAGCAGGCAACAAAGGTAATTATAGGTAGAGACGATTTCTACATTAAGAACACTGCAATCAAAGCGCACAAGAATCAAGGCTTGAACATACAGAATAATTATAACCAAGGCCGCACCTCTTGAACTAAGTCCTGCTGAGCGATGGCTTTAATCACTGTATTTTTGCTTGTCTCTTGGACTTCCCCACCAAGGATCAACTCATCAAGCACGTAGTAAGCCTGAAAAAAAGCGGATACCCGCATATGAGCGAACCGTACAAGGTCGAAAACTAAAAATGGATGCCTTCCCGCAGATGGGCTATTACGAGCAATTATACTAACTGGCCTTATAACGCAGCTTGTTTCCTTGGAACTAAGGTACTCCCAGAATGTTTAAGCCAGAACTCAGAGGGACTTTATGAAAATCATTCAATTCAACATAGTTTTAAAAAAAACATTATTCAAACAGTTTCTTTTAGGTGATTCCAAGCACCTTATGAAAAAGACAGTGACAAGACTCAAAGCAAACTTTTAGTTGGACTACTTGAAAATCTTCCTGGTGCCCAATACAGCTACTTAGCATAGTTCAACATCTTGATTTTAATATATGGTTTTATGGCTTAGATGCTGCTACAAGAATTCATTCTAACTTGTTACGTTTTTGGACACACGGATTAAAAAGACATTGGATATTTCCGATTTGAGATGCGTGGGTTACTTGTATTTGTATGTTAGCGTGCAGTGTTGGAAAAATGCACCCACAGCGTCCCTTGTGGTAGACTTGCGTTAAGTCAATAAGTTTTCTGCATTTTGGGTGTTTTTATTCAAATCACTTGACACTAGACACTTATTTATGGAAAAAAGATTAACTTCTTTAATATAGAAACTATATACCTTCCTTTGTTTACGAGAAACGTCTGCATCGCATTCGCTTAGCTAAGAAGATATCTGTTACTGGAGACTGTTCCCTTTATTTTGCGTGACCTCGTGACTCATACACTTTTTACGCAAAACAAATAAAACCTTGCCTCAAGTAAACGACCAAAACACAGCCGAAGACATCCAAAAATCAGCTAAAATCTAGCATGACCCATCGAACAGCCCTCCATGCCCTACTTAAGTTTGTAAGTGGTGGTCCACTGATGGCCGCCAAGTCCGCCTTCGGGGCTTTTTTCCAAATAAGAAATCCAGTGCAGTTTGATTAATTGATTGCAGTTTGGCCTGCTAGCACTGCCCCGAATTTTAATGACATCGCGTGCGACATTAGTAATTAGAGTTGGTGTACCCTTTGTTCTCCAATTAATGCGACCTTGTACGGTTTGCTCAAATGCGGGTAAAAAAAGAACTGTTACATGAATATGCATAGGCATTCTACACCTCACGAGAAAAAAATTTGAAGGCCAAATCCCATCGGAACGCTATTTACATACGCGGCAACTAAGTGATTATAATACATAACACGTAATACATAGCAAGTGATACATAAATGTAATATATAACAAGTAATACATAACAACTAATACATAACAAGTGATAACTAACAAGCAAATATTCGTAAACATTGGCAACCCAAAATCCTTCCGGACAACTTCAAGCGACGGCCACCTACGGCTGCCACGAAGTTGCACAAGCAAGCTCATTACTTGGATACGTTTTATCGTATATTATACTTAAGGCTCTAGTTATGCTTCAAAGAAAGAATCCTACATAAAAGCCTCAAAGACAATTAGACGCAGCGATACTAGTGCTGTTCGTCATCGCATTCCGAAATAAAGAGCGTATCGATTTGCATTATAACAGAAAACACACCCTAGAAAGAAATTCGCTAAAAGACCACTACCTATACACAGTCGAAAAACCGCAAAATGCATGACCAGAAACACCAGCACACACACACAGGCACACGCACATACACACGATGAGGTAGATAACTAAAGTCATTACTGATAGCTCGCACGCCCCATTCAAACGTGGGGTTAACATGGAAGGGCCACGTACGCGATAACTAAGCCACAGAAATTTAGAAAGAGGCGACTCCCGTCGTTTCGCCACCCGATGACATTGCCTATCTGAACAAATCCGATCAGTACTTTGACAGTTGACCACTACCACTAACATCAAAACTAAAGCGCAACGCATCCAGTTACGAATTACATAGATTATATCTATTCCTTCTATGCTCCAACACAAAAATCAGCGTCGCAGTCAAATTAGAGCAGGCATAAGTAAAGAAAACTTCACAATCACCCATGAATCCCTACCTTCTCAAAGTTGAAGATTATGTCCAACTCACACACCTGAAGAAAAAAAAAAGGAAACATCCAAAGCACGCATATTATAACCTCCTTGGCCTCACGAGCATTCTAATTTGTTTCCGATTTAGGGTGGTTGACAAAAGGTCATTTTAAAATACTCCCTATACTTCGCAATTCCAAGTAAAAGCTGCCCATAGAAACACCAGCCCACGAAGCCTTGCGGGGAAATAGAGAGCAGGCTTATAGTTCTTTATTAGCAGATACTCGGAAAGCATCAAATTCCCATCAACATTCAACAACTACAGGCCATGATGTCCATGACACCTAATAATTTGGGGACACATCTACAGTCCCAAACCACATTCGAAACTGAGAGAAACTCTAGGTACATGCCCTTCGTCCATACAAGTCAAAGTTTTGCAAAACCAGACGAGCGGCCTTTTCAAAACCAACACTTTAGACAGTAAAAAAAATTTAATGTAAACATTTCTATCAATATGAACTAAAATCCATTTCACAACGTCCTATGAAAGGGGATAGTTAAATCTTACATTTCCAAAATACTTATCCAGAACCTCAACATATCGGTGAATAACTTCAAGGCAGATCAGTTCATTGTCGTCAGGCTCAATCGCCATGCAGAAAAACAAGCTTGCGTACCTGGGAATTAATAAAAGTCAACAAAAGAATGAACAAACGATATTACACAAAGCTGCAATGCAGACATAGCGGCACAAATGGATTAATAAATGTCATACCCAAGTAATTTGCATGTACGACTGCAGTCTGATAAGAAAAATTTCCGTTGTAAAACCCAGCTGTAATATCCACCACGTGTTAAGAAAAAGAAAAATTTCCCGAACATGGACATGTCGGACATTCGCAGGATATGTCTCGACAAACTTTTTGTCGTTCTCAACTAAAGCAAAAAAATTCAAGCAACCCGCACAGAAACCTAGGAGGCATTAACAATCCAATTAAAATCACAATTTCGGTCGTCGCATTAGACGCGACAAGACGGCACGGTAACCACCCACTTTGAGAGACTTTATCTTAGCATGAAGAAATTACTTAATGATTATACTTACAAGATGTTTAGGAAATAGATTTTTAGTATGGATGTTCCTCATATAAACAACACCATAGCGAAAGCCAGACCATGAGCTATCTATCTTGCAAACAAGGGGAGGAAGGGTTCTAATAAGACCAACCTCATAGGTAAAGGCAACATAGGAAACGGAAAAACTCCTTAGAATGCTAGTGAACAAAGTATAAAATGCTTAACCTTGAGCGATGTCGAGTAGTGCATCGAGGGAGGGCAGTTTTGCATTAGCTTCATCCTCGATTATAAACTTCAAATTTGGGTGCCTAGACTTTAAGCACTCAAGGAACGCAAACACGCCTGCAACACATATAATCTACATAAGAAAGCTTAGAAAAATGCACCTGAGCCCGTGTACGCATTAAACCATGAGTTCATGAAAGATTCGCAGGAATTTAGCAAGATGGTAATTATACGTTGATAAGGAATATATGAACGGCCGAAGGTAGCTCGTTTAGGGAATGTGCCTTTGTGGCAAACGGAGATAAACAAGCTTAGACGAACCTCACAATTTCAATAAGAATGTTTTAGCGTTTGCCGGAATCCTTGCAGGGACAATTCTACAAATGTTGGTTAACAGAAGCAGGTTTCTCGAACTCCCATTCATCTGCCAAAATCTTCCCAACAACAATAAGATCATCTTCATGGGTAATATGCTAAAAATTGCCCATTGCCAGTATGCTGAGCTTTTATTCATGAAAAGGTGTACCACAATCCATAAATTCAAACTTCTTTTCATTACTCACATGGTAAATGAGGAGGGATTCCTCACAATATTACAGTTTGAAAAGGTAATTGATTTGCTAACTCGTATAAAATGACAGAAGAGCTAGTCGAAACAGTCCCTGCAAATCGAAAAGCATCAATTCGTTCTGTCAAAAGCAATTAGCAACATCGTTGTCATTTTTCTTTTCCGAAGTTTGAATATAAGACCATTTAAAGCCACAACACCAAGCAACTAGAAACAAGTCAGTTTTTTGTGATATGCACAAACTTCAAAGGCTTCGAAGAACAATCCTAAGAAAGTGTTTATTTAAGCAAGAACACAGAAAAAACTTGTATAATAGCAACAATTTTAATGACAACTTCAATTTACTTTTAATATAATATGTGGGCATTGTAGCATGCTTCCTGAAGTCTACAAAAATTAATTCTGTTATTACCAAAGCAGGCAGGTTCCTGAAACAAGCGCACATCAATTGGCTTGTGCCCTGTAAAACTAAATTTTACACCGGTTTCATCTTCCCATATAAGAAATAAAAACAAACCCAATTATTAAGGTAGCATATGAAGATACCGATTTCTCAATGGTATCGTTCCAAACGTTTTTAAGGGATATTAAGATTTAGCGCCACATTGTTCCCTTACAGAAGAAAACACAATTTTAACTCCTTGCAGTGCCTGCTTTATATAAGCATAACTTGGGCATGACTCCTTTTGCAAGAAAATTCAAGGCTTACAAGTGAATTTTACACTTCAGTAGAACTAATGAAGTAAAAAGTGGATTTCATCAAGAACACTCCTACCTTTTATATACAACTTTCAGCTCCTTGTACTCAAGAAAACTGCACATCTTTGGCTTTCTAGATAAAATCATAGTTGTTAAGTCTCTGGTAATCTTCTTCTTGTCTTTTAAGGTATTAGCTGAGTACCATTTTTGCAAGCGAAGCTTGCCTTGTCGGCTGAACAGCAAGATGAACTGGATCTAAATTACAAATATCATCAACTATGAGAATGAAGACAACTTTCATATTACAACAAAACTCTGCTAAATTCAAAACTCTCTATCCTTATCTAATTTATGCTTTATATATTAAGTTGTTGTGCCTAATGTATGCTTTATATATAAATAAGTCAATAAATGCATATAGACAAATCCAAGCCACAAACACTATTTACCAACCTTAAACGATCAAGTGAGCATTCTTACCATTCAAATAATGAGTCAAAGACTGCAAACAAACTTAGCAGCACCACTAAAGCTATAAATAAATTACAAAAAAAGCAATAAGCAGTCAAAGCATGCACACAGCTAAGAATATCAACCAGGAATGGCATCTTCGACATACTGCCACTTCAAACAAAACTCAGCATATCCAAAAACAATTTCCTGACAGACAGATTGATACTGTATATTGGTGTAACATTTATTTGCCAGACAATTTGCCAATGGCTAATCAAAATCACAATCTCATAATTATTCAAACCTAGTACTAAGAACATTTTAAACTATCATCAATTATATAACATTATGTTATGCTGTCACAGCAAAAATCTGGCAACATTTCGTAATTAGTTTAAGTACCGATGGTGTATTCCATTAAAAATTATTAATCAATTTAAGCAGAGCTTAGTAGCAAAGAATCTCATTCTAGATAAGACTAGCTCTGAACTGATTCCCCTGATTATAGGAATTTATACATGTTCAAGCCCTTTCTATTATAAAGACAACATTTTCAAAAGTACACTCCATCAATCTACTCCAGAAGGAGCATGGGAATACCCTTCTTTCCTTGGGAGCATCTACAAAGCTTGAAGAGAACTGTGTGCCTTTTCCCAATCAGAGAACTCCAAGTTTAAATTTGTTGTGTTAAAAATTACAGTAATTCTACAGTAACTGTAATTTTACATTGTTAAATTGTAACATTAAATTTTACGATCTATAGACAAATGGCAATTTGAATAGTAATACTGCTCTGAAAATACGCTAGTGTACAGTAGCCCATAATAGTCACTTAGTTCGTCCGCCCAGGACAGTGTAAACTTAGCACGAGGAGCGGTTAGAC
>QQSS02225086.1:0-10555 GCA_003687565.2 Craspedacusta sowerbii | reverse complement strand
GATATTAAAATCGGCCAATTTAAATATTTGATTTGATTGAGAATCTGACATCCTAGACAGAAGATTACAAGCACCTATGTGGCACAAATGACACTCACAAATTTTGCTTAACTCAGAATGAGATGACTGTTTATAAAAATGCCACATATGCACACCATGTCAACTGGTTGATCCATGAACTATCTTGTGCAAGGTTAAGGCTGCACGCGATTGTATACACCTATTCTATGCCGTACTAGCAAATTTCAATGTAAATCAAATAGATTAAATTGTGCATGCAACATGATTCATATACTTGGTTTTAATTATCCTCTTAAAAATCTTAACCATAAAAGCTTATTTCTTCTTAGCATACATTTCTTCTTGTTGCTTCTTTTACCAGAACCACAGAGCCTTCACATAACCAATCAGACTATGAATTATAAATGCTTATCTGTTGCCCTGGGTAGATGCCAATAAACACTCCACAATGCCCGACAAGATTACAATAATCAGTAGATCTTCAAAGATCTCAGCAGCCTTCCAGCAAGGGTGCAGAACGCAAAATTTACGAAAGATTGTTCAGTAGCGATTACAACTGAAGTAAACTTAAGAATATGCAAAGCTCGGAAGCGAGTTCGCAGAAATAACGTACCCCTTGCACAGAGCTGCTTCAACACACTACTCTCATCAGACATGGTCCGCTTGAGTGCAAGAGTCCACTTCAGCATCCACCCATGACAGAATATCTTCTAAAAATAGATATCCTCCATAAAAACCAATAGAAGGAAATAAAAAGTGAAAACTTAAGAAGTCGGAAACCTTCGGCATTAGGTGTTCTTAATTACACCGCCGGCCAGCAATGTCGGGAAAACAGTCCATCTAATCCTGCCGCGGGGTAGCACGGTTTACAGTGTAAAGTAGTAAGCCTCTAGCCATGAGCCAATTCGCTATAGCTGATATCGCAAAGTTTGCTGAGGAGAAGCTTAGCACCAGATCTGTTGAAGATGGCAATATTCTTGTCGTATATGACGTCACGGCCTTATTTACTAATGTCCCATATGAAGAAACCATTCAATGTAGCCTTTGAAAAGGCATTTACCAACGACGCAACATACCACGTCAAGATTGAGAAAGAAGACCTTCGAAAGCTACTTCTGCTTGCTACAAAAAATCAACTCTTTATTCTCGATGGCCAATTATATGAACAATTCGATGGTGCTGCAATGGGATTACCCCTTGGCCCACTGATGCCTAATTTTTCTTTTACCATTTCGCCGGTCTATTTTATTTAAAAATAAAGCTTTAATTTGTATGTACACATCAGTACCTTTGATTCGGACGGCTTGTCTCCTTTTCCTTTTCCACTGATGGCTAATGCCTTTATGAGATCCATAGAAGAAAGGCTGCTCGCCGAAAAACACCTTCCTTCCTTTTACTGGCGTTATGTGCATGATACATTAACGAACATGCCTAGCATCGACTAAGCCATTAACTTTTGCGCAGTCCTCAACAGCTGCCATAAATCTTTGAGAGTGACCATGGAAATTGCAGTAAGGAACGCTCTCCCTTTTTGTGGTAAGACCATCTCCATTGAAAATGGTTGCTTATCTTACAGTATTCACCATAGGCCTACAAACACTGGGCTTTTGCTCCACTTAACAGCTTCGTCGACGTTAAATTCAAGAAATGCTTCGTTAAAACAATGCTGCATCGAGCATACAATTACAGCTCGGATTGAATCTTAAAGGAAATTGACCACCTATGGGACGTTTTTTCTGCACTGCAATATCCTCGGGCTTTTTTCGATTCAGTCTTAAATGAGTTCATTAAGACAAAGTGTTCCAAAGAGTTTACGCGTGAAGAGGAGATATCTTCTGTTCAAGCTAGCCAGAAACCAATTCGGTTTGTGATATCTTACAAGGTTCAAAGCCGTCAATCTTTATAAAGCATCGATTTAGTTACCTTACGGCTAAAGTCGGAATCAAAATCCAACCGAAATTTGTAAGCAGAAAGCTTTCTTCATGCCTTTTTTTAGAGAACTAAAGCCTGATATCGTGAACCAACAGTGCGTTGTGTATTATTTTCAATGTGACCAGTGTGACGCTGGTTATATGGAGATGACAACCCA
This sequence comes from Craspedacusta sowerbii, assembly GCA_003687565.2. Lineage (NCBI taxonomy): Eukaryota > Metazoa > Cnidaria > Hydrozoa > Limnomedusae > Olindiidae > Craspedacusta > Craspedacusta sowerbii. Next base: position 8,445 of record QQSS02225086.1, on the reverse strand, counting down.
ACACCTACATCAACGTATTCAAGGTCACATGTCAGCTGATAGTTCGATCTCTAGACATCTGAGAGCCGCCCACATGCTCGAATCGATGGCAACCCATCTTAAAAAGTGCATTCGAATCCTCAAGAAGCGCAATTCGAAGTTCGATTGCCTTATCAACGAAATGCTGTTTATATTGAAGATGCGAGCATCGCTGAACGTTCAATCGGACTCAGTGTAGGCGAAACGTTTTGTTTAGATTTGCGTTTCTGTTTGGTAATTGTAAACGAGCTTCTCTGAACTACTTTTTCTTTTAACAGTTGTTTATTTTTAGATATAGATATGTAATCACTGATGATGGCGGCGGAGTTAGCCAAAACGCCTGCAAATAAACGTTAGTTTTCGCTATTAAAGTTATAATCAACATTCGAACTGAAGTTCAAATAAACGCGCTAAACAACTGCAAAGAGAAAAGAGAAAAGAAATTAAAGTAGGGGTGAGAGAATTTTGACATTCTCCTGCTATGGATTTCCAGAGGAGATTGAAAGAAGACATGCACATTCTTGGCTCAAGCCCAACCTAGACGCTCAGGTCAAAAACATATCTCTAAGTGTCTCTGTTAAGTTCTGTTGAACTTACGTTTTTTCTCATTTCATTTTCATGTATATGCTTTCACTGTATATTATGATGTTTTTATTGAGCATTCTTATGTTGCTTCTCATTCTAGGAATATTAATGTCATGTTATAACAAGGGGGTTGAAATTGAAGGGTCGTCCATCGAGTCCCGAAAGATCATAAGGCCGCTTATTATATACGAGCTATTTCTTGGTGGAAATGATTGAATTGGAGATCAATTCAAAGACGCTAGAAAGAAGGTAGGCTTGTCAAAGCTCTCAAGTAAAAGGTGGAAAGAAATGGAGCTTGGAGCGATTCGCCAACCTAGCCGAAACCACGGCAAAGCATCGGAAAGCAGTGACGCTGATGCACTCCCGACACCAAGTTGTTCGACATTTGCTTGTTTCATCAAATGCGGGGCACATCTATAAGCACCCCTTTGCTGTTAACTATGCAAACACTTTCATGCGAAGTTTTGAGTCGAGATTACTTACTTTACTAGCAAGTGGAACCTTTTTGAAAAGTCACCCTTCCGCTGGTACCGTTACATCAACGATTTATTTTATGACATTTTCTTCGCTTTGCGACCAATTTGCATCTTCTAATTTTGAGTCGACGATACGATTCACCATCACCACATCCCAGTCCAAACCAACATTCTTGGACGTAAAAGTTAAGTTGGACGGAAGAAGATTTATCACAGACCTCTACTCTAAACCAACTTCTGCGCAGGCTTTCTTAAATTGAAAAAAGCGATCATCACCCTGCAATCTTCAAATCTGTTCACTTTTCGCTATTCATGATGATTCGAAGAATTTGTACCAGCATAGCAGATTATGCTAAGCATGCTAACAACTTCATAGCAAACTTTAGAAACTTTGGCTACGACCATCGATTCCTTTTTATAACAGCCTCTAGCGTGCCTAAACTAGTCAGGGAAGATATGCATACAAACACGCACAAGGCGAGCACCACGAAAAATGAGAAATTTGCATTTGTCCTAACTTGCCATAGAAGCCTTGCTAGTATTCTGAAATTGCTTCATCAAACATATGACCACATTTGCCATATGTACCCAGAGAATTTTTTCCAACGTCACCAACATTCGCCTTTAAGCGAGCCAACAACATACGAGATCGTCTGATTCAGTCGTCAAACACAAAATAATGTGGGACATCGACTTCCTGTAATATAAAGCGTGGAAAAGGCTGCTTTCTGTGTGAGTCCATGAGTGGCATGTACAAAATTCATAACGAAGAGTCTGGAAGATCTTCTTATACCGCTGGCGGCACGTGTGAGGAGCAGGGCGTCATTTATGCTACGGAATGCCGCAAGCACGAACTCATATAACATAGGTGGGTTACACAAGCAACAAACTAAACCATCGTTTCAATGGTTATTGCTCAGATGTTTGCACCATCCAAGCCAAACTAAACTTGTAGTCCACTTTGCTAACAGCAAAGATTGTAATTTTAGTAGTATGGACTTGTGTGTGATTGTCGTGCAGCATGGTGTCAGTTGGTCAGTGGGTCAGTGGGTCAATATATTTTTACAACAAATCAAACCATAACCGGTACAGTTTAAAGAAATATTAAATAAGGCTTCCCAAAATATTTAACGTTAGATAAGGTCACACAAAGTTTAGATACTACAACTGTATACTGCGGTTTTGCAATGCAGACGCAATCCACTAATCGATATTTTTTTACAACAATTTCAATCAAAACAATACTGCTTCAGGAAATCAAAAAAAAAACAAGATTTCCCAGAATCTGTCATGTTAAATAACGTTATACAAAATTCAAATATTGTGAAGGCATACTGCTGATTGCAAATTAAGCACAACTAGTATCATGTTTAGGCGTTGGCTGTCTCCAATGGCTACGGTTTGGTCTTGCGAGGGAAGTCACTAATTAGGAAGACCTATTCTAGTAGTGGCTACCTTACTCACTCTGCTATTCATGTAATCTATTCATTCTTATATTAATATACATTTGCTTAACTCTTTAGGATGTTTAAACCAGTTAATGCACATACCGCTTCAGAGTCATTATGTTAAAGCAAATTTTTATGCTTGATTTATAGGTCTGTATTGCTGCAACTTTAATCAACCGTTTAAGGTTTGTCTCGTTTAGGGATATTAGATGAGGACATGGTGTTTGGCAGCTAGACGATTCCAGTTGGCAATACATTATTTAGTTATTGAGTTATCTCCACACTTTTTACTGCTCTTGAAATGCCTGAAGAGTTCTAGAGCTGACGATCCTCTTGTGTTATAATCATACATAGTCTGCTTGAGAGAAACAAATCATTGAATGGGCGTAGCAAGGTTTTGTTTATCCATTGGTGAACTAATAAACAGTTTGCCATATAAATAGTTTTGTAATTTTGAGGATGTATTTTTTCTGTATAGAGGATCAGCAGAACTTCGGAAGTCAGAAAATGTAATGATACCCATAGCATTGTTTTGTTGTGTTACAAGTTTGATAAAGTACTTTTTGCGTTGCTGACTGACTGAAGATCCATGGCTAAATCTGTTGCATCTTAGGGATAGGGGCATCAACGTTCTAGCGCCAGCAATCGAGAAGACTTATGCTTTGTTATTTGGCTAAAACTATACGATTTTTATTTTTTATTTTATTATTATTATTTTTCATATTATTTTATTGTCTATAGACTCCCCTTGAGTGTTTATGGATGTCTGTCGTTAGTATGCGTGCGCATGCGTTTTTTCTTTCATCCTCTCTAGTTTTGGTAGTACTTCATTTCTAATCGCCTTAGCTCATCACTAATCTACCAGCCACAAGATTATACCGACATAACACCCTTAGCTCTGCTACTACTTTAAGCTAATGCTGCCTTTGAAATGCTTTTGCCCAAAAGTCACCCCAACCTATCAGCAGTAGTTTATAAACGAATCCGTGCAAGTCTATTGCCACATATAGGCTTATACCTTATTATCGCGAACAATAACCTCCACCTCTACAAACACAAGACTCTTGTCGACGATACCAGCATATCTTGCCATGAGCATCTCGTTTTACTTTCTGTATTAGTGTTTAATTTGAGCTGTATATATATAAGTAAAACGTTATAAATAAATAAATAAATGATAAATATAAGTACTCAATTCGAGGTAGCTTTTACCTTCCCACGGTGTGTGCGAAGAGTATGTCACGGGTGTGAAGTTGCCGCATAGACTAAAGTTGTTGCCTTTCGTCCACCGATATATTTTTCTTTACACCACCGTAAAACACTTTCCTCTGACACACTGGAACGTGTAGGCTCTTAGCTGAAGTTCTGACTACTATCTGAAAATCGAGCTCTATATATATGTGTCCGGGCACCGTGTTTGTATCATTGTATAATCTCACTGAATACAAAAACATACCCTGTTTACTACGTGCCATGAAAGAACTGTTGTGGTATGTATCGTAAGTCTATCATTCTGGCATCATCATCTAAATATCCACCGTCGATAATACGGACGCAATGATTAATAGACACTTGTTTTGCTCGCGTAATCGTAGCATACTATCAAAGCACACTTGTGCACGACATGATCGTCAACATGCCAGCTAGATCACGATCACCACTAATGAATAAAGCTTAAAACGTATACATATACTAACTTGGGTAAAAAACAATGTGTCGTGTTCTAGGGCTTATCTGAAAGTCTAAGTAATACCAACACACCCCATAAAATATACAAAGACGGCATAATTAGAGCCGGCTAAGCTTTGTACTATAGACTAGGCTCCAACCTGCAAGAGTACTGCCAATGCAAGGTAAACAGTAGCACAGCATGATGCCTCTCACCAACAATATTGCCGAAACCGTCCAGCATTAGCAGGCCTGCACAGTGCACATGCACCGTCTCGCCGAGTCCCCAAGTATGCCAACACAACAAACGAGATGACTAGTGAAATCTAGGTGGGGTACGGGGCTGGGTAGTGTTCCTACAGTTCTGGTACGTACAAAAGTAACAGTGGCGACTTCTTTTACTTATATATAACATATCTTTATCATGTTGCCGTGATGTTAAACTTTTCAAAAATAAAACGACCAAGCGAAAAAAGTCAGTAAACTAAATTTTAAGTTTGGGATAAAACTGAAAGGTTTTATTGAAACCGTAACGTACCGTTGACTAAGAGGGCAAGCAACCCAAGGAAGACATAAAATATGAGTGATATTCTAAGCAGAGTCATTTAAAGACGGACGACTTTATGAGGGCATAAAATCTGGGTATTTGTTTGTACCCAAAAATAGACGGAGAAAAGCAATTCGATACCTCCACGCATCGCCAAGATGGATGCAAGATCTTATGATAAACTCAGCGATGATGAACTGAAATGGTGTATACTTTTTAGAAGATGCGTCATGAAGAGCGAATAATGGAAATCTCTTTGTTCAGGTCATGTTTCAGAATACGAATATGATATATGAGCTTGTGATGTTGCAAAGATACCATTAAACAATGATGACCACGTATGATACATTTGTCCTCGTGGCACTAGTACGCTGGCTATCGGACAACTTGACCTTGATCTAGTATGACGAGCATGGTCCGAACAAGTACTCTAACAAGTGTCTAAGGAAATTACGCAAATCCTCCAAGGTGTCTCGGACAGGATAGCATAACGCATGCGATCAACGCTCCCTTGGAACAGACGCCTGTAGTTTGTTGTTACTTCGTGACAGAGGAATGCTTGTCTTGTTAGTGACTGAAGCCAAGAGATTTACCGCAGCGTTTTTGTTTGGTGAGACAAGGCACAAATAAAAGCTCAAGAATGACAAACTAGCAATCAAGTATAATAGCAATAGGTGAAGAACTTTCAACAGCAAGTAAAGTGTGGGAAATTTTCCTTCTCTTCGACTTGAACGGATGCTGAGACTATGCCACCGTAGGAATAGTCGCGTGCACATTGTTGAAGATAGAGAACTCTGTTGTTAGCCACCACTTCACTTTGTTCTTGTTCTTGTTTACTCTCTCTCCTTTTCTCTCACCTAATCTTACAATTTACAACTCGGACCGTTTATATACTCACTATAGAAAGTAGACTATTGACCCACACAAATTAGAAGCAATTTAAATACAATTAGACATAATAGCTGACGAATAGAAAACACAATAAGATAATTAATGACTATGAGAACACACAAACAGAAAGCACGCATGCGAAACTGAGTAAGTTTCGGGAGGAAGTAACCACATGGAAGTGCCTAAGCCCGTTCTTGAGACTCCGGCCTCAAAATAAATTAATATGCTATACAAGTAAAGTTGTAAGAGTTCATAACTTGATTTTCAATCCTTTGGAGGGCGTTCTTCGCAGCGATTCGTAGCGGACGACCAGTCGCATCTTCCGTACGACGTTGTGGTTCTTCCGACTCCTCTTCCTTTTGGTCTTCCCACGAAGCGTCTTATTCTTGGATATCGCCCAACTCTTTCTCTGTCGATAGTTCAAGGGGGCAAAGTTTCGCAATGGGTCTGTTCTTCACACCAGATTTGGTCTGAATTCCGGCGGAACGAACCAATCGGTCGTCGCTGTAGTGCAGACCAGTGACCTTGGCCAACGGCCAATGCAATCGCTTTTTTGTGTCTGAATGTACCAAAACGACATCTCCAGCCTTGATTTGTTTTTTTTGCGTAGTACCTCGAATACCGCGTTGACTATGTCGTTCCCGAAGGAGTGGTAGGTATTCGTTCTCCCATCGGGACCAGATCTGCTTAAAAAGCAAAGGAATGTATGCAAGTCTCTTGCGCGCTCCTGTCGCATCCCACTGTAAAGTCTTGATCAGAGTCCTGACCGTCGTCTATGGCGGCCTCGGGAAGCGAAATGATCGGACGACCATGTAGTAAGTGTGCAGGCGTCAGTGGAGTGAGGTCGTCTTGGTCACAAGAAAGGTAGGTTAAGGGTCTACTGTTCAGGACAACTTCCGTTTCAACTAGTAATGTCTGTAGCTCATCATAGGTGATAGTCGACCTGCCAAGAATTTTTCGTAGTACTGATTTGGTCCTTCCAATCAACCGCTCGTAAAACCCACCGAACCAGGGTGCACGCGTGGCTATGAAGGACCACTTTATCCGATGACCAGAGAAAAAAGCTGTACCGCGTCGCTGCGGAGGAGAGTGGTCAGAAGATCGTTGCGGAGGACTGCCTTAACGCATTTGCGGAGGACTGCCTTAACTCTTTGTCGTAACTTTGGTATCAAATGTGTAACTTGAAGTGTTGCTAGAGTAATGGAGATTCCAGTGGGGAGAGCTGAAGAGTGTGCCTTCATAATTAGCAGTGTTGTAAAGTGATCTTTGGTCGGAAGTAGGATGGAGGTACTTTGTGTGGTATGATAAAGCTGCATTATCCATGCGATGGCGGGCGCGAAGGATATCATCATCATTAACGAAAAGTCTCAGTTGTCGAGCTAGCGTTGTCGCATGACCCAGTAGTTCGCGAGGAAAATACTGTCTTTGGATGTGGCTGGACCAAAGTCGTTCGGCTTGAAGTAGTTCCTCTGCGGAAATCACGCTAGGCATTTCTTTTCGGCTTCTTGAGAGGAAGCGGATGACCCAAGCTGTTACACGAAACAACTTCTCTAAAGAGGAAAATCTAGTGGAGTTAATAACATTCTGCACCTCTAGACACGGATCATCATGTTTTATGTCGGGAGGAGAGTGGTATGGTGTTAGCGTGGTGCCTTGTACGGTTAAAGATGCGCTTGGAAAAGATTCTATGTTGAGGCTAGCACAATCGCTGTTGACGCACAAAATAGCGCTATTTATTGTCTTACTCTCGTTAGGGACGTCGCCTTGCGACAACCACGTTAGCCCAGACCACCACAAGTTTGATTGTTTCAGTTGGTGAGCAGAACTTCCTCTTGTTAGCAAGTCAGCAGGGTTGTCGTTACCAGGGCAATATTTAAAACTTTCTTCATTGGCTTGCCGTATTTTCTTAACGCGGTTGGAAATAAAAATCGGCAACTTCTTAGAGCACAAAATTCAGTGCAAAGGTTATTTCGCTGTCAGTCCAAAGGATGGTTATTACTAGTCGTAAGGACGATTCTCTAAGAGCATTGCCGGTGAATTTAGCGCGGCGGACTCCAATTAGTGCAGCCATTAATTCCAAACGTGGCAGAGTGTTTGCCTTAACCGGCGTTGCACGTGACTTTGCAATCACCAATGATACGTTGGAATGATATTTAAGATATGCCGCTGCAATAAAGACTTCATCGTTAGCGTCACAAAAAAGGGCTGTTAAATGGGGCGTCAAAGCAATGCCGGGTCACGCGCATGTCCCATGCTAAACGTAACTCGTTAAACAAACTGTTCCATTGTTCTGTTAATGTCTCACTAATAGGATCATCCCAATCGCTGCAACATAATTCTTGCTTTTATATGAACCGGGGATAAAAAACCCAATGGATCAAATAGTGAAGACGTCAACCGAAGAATAACCAAGTTTGTGACGGTAGTTTTGTGGTTGGGCAAGCTGGGGTGGAAACGTCAGACAATCAGTTGTCGTGTCTCCCATTTCATCCCCAGGACGTTGACGGTTGGTTCGTTGGCTCTCATGTCATTAATTGCTATTGTCCTGCGCAGAATTGGGTCATTTGTACTCCATGCTCGTAGAGTAAAGCCAGCTTTCTGCATGATTGCGTTGCTTCAGTCAGTAGCGTGCAGCGAGTTGTGAAGTCTCGTCGGTCGATTTTGGAGTGACTCAGCTTACTAGGTTGCCTACGTAAATATTTCTGTTGATATCGTTGGCTACGTCACTGGGGTAACCCTGCAAGTGTTTCTTGAGTACTGCGTTCAAGATGAAAGGAGAGCTTCTGGAACCAAACAGAACTGACCTGAATCT
>QQSS02225075.1:0-10556 GCA_003687565.2 Craspedacusta sowerbii | reverse complement strand
TATATATATATATATATATATATATATACGAATACAATATTAACAAAAACATTAAAATAATATACAAGATAATATCAGATCATCATAAAACATTATTAAAAAATACAATATAACTTACACGTTATTTAAATAAAAATTAATACATATAGATTTACCTTGAGTTTGAATCGGGTTGAAATAAGGAAACTTGTCTTGATACAAAGCTTCAAAGTCGGGGTTCCGGAGAGCAGACACCGGCAGAGGCTGCAAGTCCAGTAATTCGGTTGATGGAGGGTTCTTTTCAGGCAAATACAGGTGCCGAAATGATACAGGTAACTGAGTCATGCCATCTATAAATAAATGAATAAATAAATAAATAAATACATAAATAAATACAAAAATACAAAAACAAAACTAGTGACGGCGATCGAGCATGAGAAGTAAGCCTGAAAAGCTCCAAAGAATGCATGCTAAAAGCCACATAAACAGTATGTTTCATCCACATGTCCTTACAAGTCGCAAAGGCAAGCCAGCAGATTCCACATATCCTACAAAATATTATAAGCATCAGGCCTATACATTATCCTCACGCTCAGACCTAGCTATTACAAGATTTTTGATATACTTACGAAGCCATCTGTCCGAAACAATTTTGATGAAATACTGTGGAGGAAGAGGCTCAAAAACTGGAACAAAGAATTTAACTGAGTGCTCGTCCTGTGCATACTTCGACTTGAGAAGAAAGTATTCATGATGAAGAATCACTTCACTATCAACATCTTCAACTAACAACCAAAATGCTTCAGAGTGCCCGTGAATCTTCTCATCCCACTGAAAATCCGGTGTGATGGTCACTTCAACACTCAACGTAGACCTGACAAAAAAATAATCTTAATAATAATTTTCCTATTGAAATTCCAAAATTTCCACAAAATAAAATCAGATAGCATCTAAAGTAAAACCGAATTATTAAAACTAAGTCATACCTTGTGATTGGCTGTATGTGAGTAGTTAACTCCACTTTAGGAAACTGATGAACAAACTTATGAATCACTTTTCCCATCTTCGGAGCATGAATTAGTTCACCGATTTCGTTGTGACCCAGATCATAAAAACGCTCCCAAGGGAAGTCCTTCTTTTCAATTTTTTTAATCACCTCAAACGGAATCTTTTTAAATTGGCGAAGTGGAGTCATGGACAACCACCTAAAGAAAAAAAATATATATCAAGAGCCTCCAAGCAACGCAAGCGAATACAAAAAACACGCAACAAAAGCGGTCTTCGACAAAGGTATTGGGGACCGAGGACAATAGAGGACAACAAACAAAAACACTATAGCTGAGAACATCTTACTCAATATTCAGCAATATTGCATCAACATTTTAGAATAGCGAAAAAGAATAAGTCCTTGCAAGAGAAGAAAAAAAACTTTCAAAGATCAGACGTTGCCTCAAGTTCATCCTAGCATGTTATACGAAACATAGAACCGACAAGAATTGAAAAACCCAAAGCATATAGGTACTTACATTCTTCTATCAATCATCTTACACAAATTCAGTGCCCTTTCCGTGAGCTGAGCCCATCCTCGATGCAGGCAAATCTCGAATATTGCACGTAGCAATCGTCCAGCAGACTACATGATTGAATAATGTGCAGAAATAAAGGCAAGACTAAATTTACAGCAGCTCCACTATAAAAAAAATAAAACAACATGCAGGAGCGCTAAACTTCACGCTGATAATCTCCAAACTAAGCGATATTGAAATACAAAGCAGGTACATCTCACGCAGATAAGCATCATATCTTGCACCAGCCGGGGCCCTGTGTTTACTCAAGCAGAGATCACGCGGATCTTCTGAATAGCTCCAATCCAAGGAGATCAAGATGTAGATAAGCATAGATTTAGATATGTATTCAAGAGGATTTCGTCAAGCTTAAACTTTCACACTTGCATGTGTGCCTCGGTATGCTTTAATTTCGACACTCAGCTAAGTGCGAATGCGACGCTCTCTTGAATCGATCTCAATTTCGCTTTAACTCTTATCTACTAATTACTGTCATGGAAGGAAAATCTCTGCGTCCTGTGGAAAGTTTCGATGAAGTATTTCTGAGGACCAAGAAATTTCAATCACAATTTTGAAGTTTGAGAATTTCTTCATAAAACCAAGGAACATATATAACATAAACACAATAGTTTAATAAATAGATTTCGGCGAGCCCCTAACGGAAAAGGTTACACAGTGCACGCAGCTTTGGTCGTGCCAACATTACATTTATCTACGATGACATTTTTTTCTTTAACACAAAAAAAATCTGAATTAAATAATGTGACGTACTAGAGAATGAACTTTAAGGTCGCCGAAGCGCTCAAAAAGACCGCGTACAAGGATTTAACGAGAACTAATCAGGCATGATCAGTCAATTGAATCCATCGCAACTTAAATTGCATTGAGGCTCGCTAAGGATAGAAAGCTTCGTAAAGACATAATGGCGCTGCGGCAACAGTAGCTGTTCAAATATAGTGCCTCGGCTTCTGTAGCAACGATTGCACAAATACTTGTAAATCCTGATCTCATATTTAATCGTCTTCTATTCAACAAACTGATTAACGCAAACAAGAAACATGAAATATCTTCGAAGACGCATAAACAGTCTTCGCGACATGTTTCGACTTACCACAGCCGTTTTTAGGCAAGCGATGTTACTTGGAGCAATACCTTTCATATAGATAAGTTACATTCCGGTTGTCAAAGGAAAGAACGCGGACAGTATTTTACAGCGTCAAGCATGGCATTGCTCAGAAATGCATCAGCAAAATTGATGTGTTCGCCACCTTTAAATTGATATTTAGATGTCTTGCTCGAGGCTACAGAACGTATCCAGTACATTATTAAAAAAACCGGTCTATCATAGTGCAACTTGTAATTAATGCGAAAGGCTAGCCTAAAACCAACCTATCGTGATTATTTTAAACTGTTAGTATTTCTCTTCAAGTATATTTCAATTTCGCACTTATAGGAACATATAAAAAACATAGAAACGAAAAATTTACAAAAAAATTCCAAACAGTACCTGAGTCACATAAACCATATCTGCCATCAGGGCGAAGCCTTCTAACTTCAATTGTGAGATATATGCTTGCAGCAAAACATTGATCTAAACAGAGAACCTCATTTGCTTAACGAAGCTAAATGCGTTGGTATCAGGAGTAAGAGCTCCACCCATGAAAAAGGTGAATAACAAAACGTTGAAGATTGAAATATACCTTTGCAGTTGGTTCTTCTATGCTCTCCTTCACCGGAATAGGGATGCGTTCAATTAACTGTTGCAACTCGATCTTTTCCTCCTACAACAGAATACGGTACAAATACGGTATAATACGGTATATACGGGCTAAAGATAGCTTTACAATAATAAAAATTCGACGAAAGCACCACAGAATAGCATTTTCTACAATACGTCCGCCACTAATAAGAATTAAGAGTTTAAGAGATTACGACAACCATACGGTACATACTGGGCAACGATGACTTAACAATTTCAAAAGCTCGACGAAAGCACCACAGAATAGCATATTCGACTACAAGTCCGACAAGACATGCATTTATATGGAAAAAAGAAGACGAGCTCACCTCCCGAACATTAATGTACTTGAACTCCGACGACAAAGAGAAGACCCTAAACAACTCGATTTCGCTCAAAGTTGGTTTCAGAAGCTTGTTGTACGTAGCCATAGATTCGTTGGTGCAATAGTAGTGACTAGCAATGCGACCAAGCTCTGTGGCCTATGCACAAACAAATTCGATGCAACCGTGCCAAGCGTTTAATAATACTGTAAAAGGGCTTTAATAGACAGCTTAATCAAACATTTGCTATTAGCTAGAATTTCGTTAGTCGTTCAAATCTCACGGCATTGCTCGTATATGCTTAAGAGTCATATAGCGCCAAGCCCAAGAGCTAGCTTGCTCCCAGCTCCCCGTAGATAAATGAGAATCCATATAACCATTAGAAATTAACTTCATTTTGATGCTCTGGCTCCAAAGCAAATTTAAGGCCGAAATTTATCGGATTGAGATGCTGAAGCAAATAAACAACTTATCCCAGGCTAGAGTCACCGCCTCCACTGACGAGCCACCGTCACTTTTTAAGTACAAGTCATCAGTAGAAAAAACGTGGTAGAGAACGTAAGAATGGGTTAGTTTTCACCATTACAAAGAAAAGGTCAATCTAATCGTTATGTTTGCCCAGTAGTTATCGTTATAATTTCTTCGTACCAATATATCAAAGCCCATAAATTCGAGGATCTATATTCCTGTACAAGCTCCCAGCAGCGCAGTTTGCACAAAATATTACAATTTGCATACTTAAAATAGTATAAGTCGAGTAAAGGTAGTCTACCTGCAGTAATCCTGACTTCTTGTCATACTTGATTAACTGATTTTTGTCAAGTATAGTTGCAGCACTGTGAATCAAATCCATGCGTCGCTGCTCAAGCAGTCTGTCTGAAGCGAACTCATCACTACCAACCCCATACAAAACAGGATTTCGCAACATTCTAATATAAAGGTAGGTGTAACCTGAAAGTAAGTGAGAAATCGGACGAAATTTGTGACTGAATTATAGTAGGGGATGCAATGGAAGGGGTAAACCAATTTAAAAGGGACAGCATTGGTCAGGCAAGGACATACTGAACCGCAGCATTAACACGAATTCACAAAAGTAAGGCGTCAAAATATACGTTTACGGATGAGAAAATACAAAAACGCACACCACCATGTATTGTGCTCAACAATTTTTAAACCTGCTTAATTTCATCAAGAATAATACATTCGTATTATTATAATCCGAATCTAAAGTTTAGAATATTATGCATCACAAAAATTTGAGTTACAAAACTAATAAGCCTAGACCTTATAATTACAAGAATCAAAGATTACGGATTGCGGAAGCATCACGACCAAACACACTCACCAAGCCAAGTGCAAGCATCTTTAACAGTCTGTATAGTTCCAAGCACAATCTCTGCATTTAAATTGTCTGCTAATCTACTGATAAACTGGCTTTCTATCGGCAGCTGTTGATTTAAAAGAGAAAGATAATACTGCAGCTCGCTGTGATTCGTAATCAGGATTCCTTCGCCTTTAGTGTCATACTGTGGTCGCCCAGCACGCCCAAACATTTGCAAAATGTCCAATGCTCCAAGTTCTACCCACTTGCCCTTCTCCGGACTGTAGATCTACAAAAATACCATGACGAAAAAACATTAACTGATTTGCATTTTCTTAAAGTTGATTTCTAGATGGAAGTAGTAGAACTATATTAAAACGTCACTATGGCAAACATTATTTGATGTTAGCGTTAAAAGATATTTCTTGACTTAACAGAACAAACGACGAACGCCGCGAAACACATGACATTGCCAGCACAATCAAGTTGTAGCACGAAGAAACTTCAGATCACCGACTTCAACTCCGAGAGACATTAAGAAATGCCTGATGGCACGCTTATTATTCGAACGCATCAACGCATCGCATTGATACGTACTTTACTAAAGATCAAAGTGCACATTAAGACCATAAGAAGCGGGTCCACGGATCCCAGTCTGTTTACAACATTTCACGGTTCCCTGAACATTACACAGGCGAGGCTAAAACCTTGATCTAGATTGTCCAAACCTGCCACCAACCATACAAGTAATACTGCTCTATAAATGAATTACTTACTCACCTTACAAAACAAATCCGTGTACAGGTTATTTATTATTCAATGCCGCAAACAAAGTCTACATAATATCATAACTACTTAAAACTAACCTGTGTACCCTTAATGATGACCGTGTGCGCTGGAAGGTTTACACCCCAAGCAAGCGTGGCAGTAGAAACCAGAACTTGGATATGACGATCTGCAAATAGGTCTTCTACAAGAGCACGATCTACGCGGCTCATGCCAGCATGGTGAATAGCAAATCCATACGGAAGCAAGTCTTTCAATTCTAAATTTTGAACTTGTTCGGCTTCAGTTCTAAACAAAGAAATAGTAATTTCCGAAAAAAGAATGTAATAATATTTATAATCATTTAACAATGCCGCCTTGAAGCAGTACAGAAATTACTAAGGAAAAATAACAAACACTTTTCGTTCTGCAGATTGCACAAGAACAATCCTGACAAAACCCAAAATGTTCTGAAGGACGAAAAAGCAAACGACGAGACCAATGCGAAAGCGTGACTTGCTCAATGCGAGAGTGCGACTTGCTCAATGAAAAAGTGTGACCTGGTCAATACAAAACTAATAAGCTCAATCGAGACCATACATAAGCATCTTGGTGCCAGAAACTAACATTAGCGCGAGACATATGGCTCGTTCTGTTTATGTGAGCAATTAATTAGGTGGGTCCCTTCCTGCTGAGAAACGCCTAATCAAATGTAGAATAAGTACAAAAAAGTAGAGCTAGCAGCTAGCATGGAAATAGCATTAGTATTTTTATGAGAATTTTCGAAACATAAATACTTTGCATAAATAGACACCCTTTGGGGAAAACTCAGCAAAGGTTCAAGTGAACGAAGGCGTCTTCTCTACTCCCACTTATCGCACGAACATATGGCAAGCTTTTGTAGATTGCCGAGCATCAGAATCGAAAAAAGCGGTAGCAAACCTGAGGACTTCCATACTAGCTGAGTCTTCTCGAAGAAATTGTCCTAGCGTGTCTCTCTCAAGACACAAGTCACGCAGGGCACGTGCGGTCTTTCCAGTTTCTTTACGGGAATGCACAAATACAAGAACTTGATTTTTTCCAGCATGATCCATCACCTTGTCGTATACTACTTCGTTCATGACCTGGAATATAAGTATTAAAAGAATAGCAACTATTGCCAACCTCGGATACAAGTAGCAGATCCAAATAAAAAGAAATAATAGCAGGAAACAAAAAGCGAATCACACCCGCACCTATGAAAGCAAGATCAAGGATCCCAATTGTTCTACTTAAGTAACAGTCATGGCAACGGACCACATAAAGCGTAGGACCTGAAATCTTAAGTTAAACTAACTACAAATCATCACATACTTGAAATCTCTTTATTGCCTTCTTTTCTGTGACACCGATGTATTGCTGCTCCAATGGAACTGGGCGATAACTGTTATCAAAAGCATACAGGCCCTTCTCTGTATCGACTCTCATGAAGGCAGCTACATCTTCATAATTAGGAAGAGTTGCACTAAGTCCAACTAGACGAATAAGCTCTTGAGTGGTTTCAATTTGACGAATAGTTCTAGCGATAACTGCTTCAAGCACTGGCCCACGATCATCATGCAGCAAATGAATCTCATCAATAATAATTAACCTCACCAACTGGGTGTAGGTGCGCTCTCCAGCTTTTCTTGTGATGATGTCCCACTTTTCAGGAGTGCAAACTATTATTTGAGTATTATCAATTTGCTCTTTGCTTAGCTGATGATCACCAGTTAGTTCGGAGACTTGAATGCCGTAAGACTGAAGACGCTGCAAGTACAAATTGAACCGCCACAATAACCTCCGAGGTGCTTTAGTCTTAAGACCATTACAACTTCAATTTTCAATAAAGATATAGTGTTTCGATCAGTATTCCTATTTTCTCCTCCATATGAAAATTAAACAGCAAACTCTCATTTAACAGCAAAAGGCTAAGCAAAGATGTGTAAAACTGAAGCATTCGGAAACGTGCTCCAATATAATACGTTCGCTGACGCGACTTGCTAAATACTCATCATTTATTCGTTAACATACATTTTCGAATATCAAAGCACGCATGCGGACGGCAAGGAAAATACATTGCCTCCGCTTATCCGACTTAAATCGGAGCAGACAAACTTATAAGCATGAATGCAAATGAAAAACATAACAGAACTGTAGACCTTATCAACGCACAAGCACGTACACCAGTGTGAAGGTTTATATAATTTCTGTATTGCAAATGACAACCAGTTTAAGATTCCACAGGGAATTCAAAATTGTAAACCAAATTTCACAGCTTAGGGAGCTTTATTTAGCCAATTTGACGGATTGGCTACAGATCTATGCACGTTAATAAATTGACATCAAACTTGATCGCAGCTGAGTTCTATGATAGAAAATGGAGGTACAACGAAAGACTTTGAACATATAGAAGTTACGGAAGCTTCAGGTCACGGAGAGAGCATCGCAAAGCTTACGAGGAGGATTCACTTTGACCGGTGCTAAGGTGACAAAACAAAACCTACTATTCCAATAAGTAGGAACATCTATGCACATACCTTACTAAAGTTCTGGACCATTTCCTGCACTAGCGATCGCATAGGTGCAATGTAAATAATCTTGAACTCGCTTGTATTAATCGTACCATCCAGGTTGATGTGCTTTCCAATTTCTCTCAAAATGGAAAGCAATGCAACATTTGTTTTTCCAGCACCTGTTGGTGCACACAGAAGCAAGTTCTCGTCAGACTTTATCGCTGCGTCACAAAGCTTGCTTTGGATTCTATTTAAGCTTTGATAGCCTTCAAATGCAGCTTGCGCATATTTAGGCAAATCCGTGATCGCGACTTTAGTCTGTAGCACAAGAAAACGGAACAAGTCGTTGACTCACAACATAAAAAATAAATATTCATTAACAAAAAAAAAACAACCAGAGCCCTCCCAAGAAAACAGTCGAAAGATGGTGCATAAATAATACACAATACGAGGGTGCAGGGTAAAGCTACAAACGATACATATAGGTGGTACAGGGTAGAGCACTTACCTCTCCTTCCTTTAGAGGCTTGGGTTTAAGGGCAGGAACATGCACCTCTTCATAACCTTTGCGTTGCTTTCTAAAGGAGCCATCAGGCAGCTGGCACTTCTTGTTTGCCATGAAATGACTGCCATCCTTAAATGTCAGATCCTCTAACTCCAGCAGCTTCTTGCTAAATCGACTCTAGCAGAACAATGCAAATAAAAAACAAAAACTAGAAATTGAACTACATAGCAACAAATCAATAATAACTGTCCTCCAAAGATAAAGACAAGTTCACAAAGACCACTACTAACCATAGTGTCTTCCTCCAAAGCATTCAAATCTGCGTCCACACGAGACTTTCGAGCAGCAGCTTTACGCGCTCTTTCTTCCTATGAAAAAAAAACTATAATTTTAATAGTATACTCCAAACTTAATTCATATGCAGTACGCTACAGGTTGGTTCAAACTTATAGTTCACAAATCTAACAATTCATAGCTTGCAACACCTAGATTCATACCTGAACTAAGTCTTCTTGCTCTTGCTCAGATAGCTGATGCAAAATGTCTCTCAATTCGGAATCACCGCTCATTTCACTCTCCAGTAACTGCCTTTCTTTTCCATTCTGAGCCGTTGCAAGAAGTGTACAGTACAACACTGCAGAGGAAGAAAAGGCACGATGACAGCACGGCAACAACAGGAAGTGCAGAATCTGAATGGCGAACGAGAATCAACACAAAACGCGCCGACGAGTCCATACGGACTGAATTACAACACAAGCTTGAAATTACACTATCTTACTATCTTTATTTAGCGTTAAAAACTGACGATCCGATAGCTTGTCTCCGGGAGTGATAAATGCGCTTGTGAGTATCTGCTAATTTCCAGATTTCAAAAGCAAACGCTTACGGGCGACAGGAATTTCCCTTAGGAGCAATCAACGACATAAAATGCTAATATTAAGTGGCCACATGAAGGTTCATTCGCTCGCTAGAAAATCGGATAAAACTCGCTCGATCGACATCCGATGATATTCGTTTTTGCAGATGAGTTCGACTGGCTCGTCTAGATCGTCGTGCGTTGACAGAGTTAATTGTAAGAAAAGATATCTGACGCAAGGCGACAAAAGCATCTGCATAGATAAATTTTGCGTTTTTAAAGTTACCGCTTTTACTAAAGAAGCTAGAAACCAGCACTTCGCGGCTCTACTTTCTTGGATAGCTTACGGGCCCGATTTGTTTCATAGCACATCACGCAAGACAGATACGCACAAATAACGGAACTCGCTATGAAAAATTGAAATTCTCTCCACAAAAGAAGCCAGAGCATATGAAGAAGGCATTGCTAGCATCGTCTGAATAATAATTACTGATAAATCCATAGCATCGTAGACCAAAACCACTCAACTTACCCATTTTTCTGTACTTTCGAATAACTTTCACAATAGCAAATTTATCATGACCCAATAGAAGTACCAACTTGTTCTCCAGGTCCCGCTCATCGGAGGCAGTCTAGAAACATGCATAAACTACCCAGGATCAAGAACCAAATGATCAATAATTCAAAATATCCATCTGATAGTTACCTTGTAAATCAGTCCCCTGTCTTTCCACTTGTCATGTAATGATCACATATCAATGTAATCAACCTAAACATTTCCTAGCTACCTACCTAGCTAACTACCAAATTACCTACCTATCTATCTACCTACCTACCTTTCTACCTTTCTGTCTATCTATCTTTCTGTCTATCTATCTACCTTTCTGCCTATCAATCTATCTATCTATCTATCTATCTATCTATCTATCTATCTATCTATCTATCCATCCATCCATCCATCCATCCATCC